>QXTE01000217.1:1549548-1681738 GCA_003942145.1 Platysternon megacephalum
CAGACTCCAAAGAGAAACTGCTGAGCTTCAGTTCATCTGCAAATTTGACACCATCAGCTCAGGATTAAACAAAGACTATGAATGGCTTGCCAACTACAGAACCAGTTTCTCCTCCCTTGGTTTTCACACCTCTACTGCTAGAACAGGGCCTCACCCTCCCTGATTGAACTAAACTCGTTATCTCTAGCTTGCTTCTTGCTTGCATATATATACCTGCCCCTGGAGATTTCCACTACTTGCATCCGAAGAAGTGGGTATTCACCCACGAAAGCTCATGCTGCAAAACCTCTGTTAGTCTATAAGGTGCCACAGGATTCTTTGCTGCTTTTACAGATCCAGACTAACACGGCTACCCCTCTGATACATTTCACTGCCAGCCCAAGTGCTCCCCTTAGGGGCCGGCGTCCGACTGGCATGGGGGAAGGCTGGCGCCCAGGCTGGACTCACCGCGTCGAAGTCCGAGATGATCTCGTTGAGGAAGCGCAGGCACTCGATCCCGCCGTTGTTGATACTCTCCTCCGTGTAGAAGTCAGCAAAGTTTGGGAGGGAGGCAAACATGACGCCGATTTCGTCGTACGACTGGCTGTACAGCTCCTGCGGGACCAGGACGCAGGCCTGTCACTCAGGCCTGCAGTGCACTCTAGTGTATTGCACTATATTAGCTGTACCCAGGACACCCAGCGATGACACGGAGTCAACCCGCTTCTTATTCTAGGGCAGCCCGAGCCGCCTACTGGGCTCACTAGTTCTGTACAATGCAACCGCTTCTGCTACCCGGCTCCTTATTAAACCCGCAGCCCCAGTCGCTCTAGCACAGCGGTTCTCAAACGGGGTCGGGACCCTTCAGGGGGTCGTGAGGTTATTACATTGGGGGGGGGGGGGTCGCGAGCTGTCAGCCTCCACCCCAAACCCCGCAGAGTCTTGCTGTGTGAAAGGGGGCACCAGTACAAACGGTTGAGCCCCACTGCTCTAGCACATTTAAGGGTATGGCGACACACTGCAGTTAAACACCTGCGGATGGCTCGTGTCAGCTCTCGGGCTGCGGCCTGGGCTCTGGGACCCCACAAGCGGGAGGGAGGTCCCAGAGCACAGGCTCCCGCCCGGACCCGAACAGCTCCCCTGCAATTAAGCAACCCCTTAGCGTGAGCCCACAGCAGCTGACATGGGCCAGCCGCGGGTGTTTAACTGCAACGTAGCCAGTCCCAAAGAGCCCCTGACAAAACTCCTCCCAGCTTGGTCACCCTGTGAGCTCCCCTGGCCCCACTGAGCCCCAAACTCACCTATGCACCCCCTGGTCAAGTTCCTCCCAACTCCCATTGGGTGGGGCACTCCACATCTAACCTATGGGTCAGCATGCCAGAGCCCCTCTCCCAGGGCTGGCTGGGCAGAGCACAAGGGCTAGGGATCCCCAGGGGGGGCAGTCTGGGTGCCCCCAGAACATCACTCACGTACAGATCTCAGGCCCCTCACAAACCTCCCATGGGGAAGGCATCAGTGCCCTTTTTTTTTACAGCTGGCCACACGGAGGCCAAGAGAAGTTCAGTTTTGCCCTTAGATGCGACTCAGAAAATGGCATACGCCCCACTCAGCGCAGGGGGTGTCAGTTCTGGCCCTTGGAAGACCCCCACCCATTTCTCCTGGGGCGGGGCTGTTTTGGTCTCCCGGTGAAGAGAGCTGGAGTGAATGGGGTGGAGCTGACTTCACCAGGAAGGGCACCCAGCTTTTTAAACCTGGGGCACAGACCCCCAGCCGCTCCTCTCAATCTGCCCATATGATCCTACACTCTAAGGGGCTTCTCTGGTCCTCCTCGTGTGCAGTCATTAATCGATTTATCCTCACAGCGCCCCAGGAGGTAGGCAAGTCTCATCCCCATTTTACAGAACTGAGGCACAGAGAGATTAAGGGACTTGCCTGAGGTCCCCCACAATCTCAGTGGCAGGGCTGGCTTTAGAACCCAGGGTTGGGGTTGAGTGTCGTGGTACGTCTGCACTGCAGCTGGGAGGTGTGATGCCCTGCTCAGGTGGGCGTACACACACGAGCTCTGCTTGAGCTAGCGCGCTGACAACAGCAGGGTGGCCGTGACGGCGGCTCGAGCTAGCCGCCCGAGTATGTGCCTAGGATCTCGGCCGGGGCTGTACTCAGGCAGCTGCTCAGGGCACTATGGCCACACTGTTGGTTTTAGAGCGAGTGCGTGGGAGTCATTCCCCTAGCCCAGTGCAGGGAATGACCTAGCCCTGTGCAGGGCCTAGGGAGGTTTCCTTCCAGCTCTGATTTCTAAGATTCTCTGGCTTGGGCTGGGAGGCCAGTGGAAGGAGACTGGAAACTTCAGCTCTCCCCACGTCACAGTGTCTGGCTCGCCCGTTCTCACCTCGTCCCGTTTCTTAGAGCCCAGGAAATGCCGGGCCACGTGCTCCGGCAACATATTGGTGACCAGAGCCTCGTTCCAGCGCCTCATCTCGTACACCCGCTCCTTCTGGTCATGGACATCGATCTTCCACAGGAACAACGTCCTGGCCAGCTTCTCCACCTGCAGGCGGGGCAAGTGCCGCAGAGTCAGGCAGGGCCTCGCAGCGCTTCGGACACAGCGACCTCCCCATGGGCTCACTGAGGTGCAGGGCTGGGGCAGGACTCGCTTACCGTACCGTGGGTATGTCTGTGGCAGAGCCAGGAACGGAACGCAAGAGTCCCGCCACCCAGTTCTCTGCTCTAACCACTCAACCCCACTGCCTCTCGCTGCCCCGCCCCCGTCTCCCCTGCACAGAGCTATTCGCTGCGGTGACACAGTCACTCCAACACCCACAGGTGGGAGCTTTCCAGGTCAGCCGGCTATGGGCTTCCTGGCTGCTGTGTGAAGGCAGCCCTTTCCGAGAATCCTACGCCATCCGAGAGCCATCCAGAGCTCGCCTCCGGCAGCTAGGCACAAAACAGATGGATGTGGCTCCTGATGGATCTTTGGGCCACTCATGGCTCCAGCAAGAGGGCAGGGCACTGGGAGAGAGAGAGAGAGAGAGAGAGAGAGAGAGAGAGAGAGAGAACAAAGGGGGGGGGGAGAGGGAAATGCAGGTACAGGGGGGGAATAAGGAGGTGGGGGAAGGAAACCTATCCAAACCCTCCCAGCTCAGCGCTGGGTTGCAGGGAGCTAGAGAAGGGCTAGGACCGAGTGAGCAAAGGAACCCAGAGGAACCGCAAAGGAGAAGGGAGGGCAGAGATGGAAGAGAGAGAGGCAGAGGCGCAAGTGACTTGGGAGGGGAGGGACGCGTGCAGGAGAGCTCCAGAAGTAAGAGAGAGAGGGGGCTCTGCACGGGACAGGGTGAAAACGCCCTCCAGCGGGGCAGTGCGGGGGAAGGTGGCCATGTGTCCCAATGCCCTGTTGGTGGCTGTGCCGGGAGAACTCCAGGGATCGCAGGAGGGTGAGGACGGAAAAGGAAGGGGAGCCGGGCAGATCACTCACGTGGCGAGAGAAGTAGTAGAAGCTGAGCATCATGATGAAGACCATCACTGTCATGGAGTACTTGGAGGGGACCAGGGCGGACCTGCCGAGGGAGAGACGAGTGAGCCATGTTCGTCCCACCATGGCTGGGTTCCCTCCCATTCCATGGCAGCCAGCACATCGCTACGCCAAGGCCGGCACCCAGCGACCGCATGAGGGCTTTGAAGACCTTCAGGGGGCTTTCCCTCCTCCTGCTAGCCCCTGCTGGAAGGATGCAGGGGCAGCTCCATGAGACAGGGACAACCCAAACAGCCGCTTGATGAAAGGAGTTCTTGTCCCGGTCGGCCGTCACCTGAGAACAGCTGCCTTTGGACCAGCTGGGAGGACCCAAGGGCTGCAGCCCCTCCCCACCAAAGCAATTAAGCAGCCACGGCCATGGGAGGAAACGTCTCCCCACCCTGGGCTGTGGAATGGTCTCCCCAGGGGAGGGGTGGAAGGGCTGAAACTGAGCCAAACCAGGACTGTAATAGGGAACAGTCCTACATTGCTCCTGGAGCGCTGGCCGGTCCCTCTATGCCCTCCCCGCCACACCCAGTGCCCTTACACGTTCTCCTTGAAGCGTTCCTTATCGTACTCGTCGAAGATCTGCTGCCAGGCATAGATGTTGACCACGCCCACTGCCCCGGTGATCATGACCATCAGGGTGAGCTTGACCATGTGGCTGACCTGCACCAGCATGATGGTGGCGATCAGGGCCAGCACGGCAATGAAGCTGTAATACTTGGGGTCCTCCACGCAGCCCCCCGCCAGCAGGGTCCCTGCGGTGCTGTTGCTGGTGCTGGAGTAGAACTGCAGGCAGCTGAGCTGTGCGGGCGGCAGAGAGATGGGTGAGGGGTTACCGATTGTTACGTGCCAATGGCCAGACTGGATCGGAGCAGCGATAAGGAGAGGCTCTTATTTAGCCTTCAGAAATCTCTCTCTCTCTCCTTTTAAAATGGCCCAAGCCTGAAGTCCCAGCCCTCCTCAAAGTCAGTGCCCTGAGTATAACCTGAGTAATGGCGTTTAGCGCTCCCTGCCTGCATGGGAGATGGGCAGCAGCAGCGCCACAGCGGCCCACTCCGCCTTGCCTCAGACCCTGGGCTGGAGAGGTCGGAGACGTCCTTGTCAGCACGTTAGTTCCAGATGAGGTGGCTTTCCTTGTGATGTGGCTACCTGGGCCACCGTGCACTGGACTCCCACCGCTCCAGGCTTTCAAACAGCTCTCTGAGGGTAAGGGCTTGTGGTTTTCACTGACCTGGGCTCGCTTTGAACCAGCGGCTCAGGGGTGAATGGCTCCACTGCTGGTTACCATGTTTAATTCAATAATCGTGCCCAAACACAACAGGGCCTGTCCGTGCCGCACAGATGGCCAGGTGCTATAGGAAACCCAGCCAAACGCTACAGAGCCTTCCCCAGGCAGAAACCCACCCGCCGTCACCCCTGCACACATCTGGGTACCGTTATCACCATTGATCATCTATGGACCCTGGCAAGATAAGGCAATGGCTGGAGGAGGATCAAACCTCATGCTTCAGGGCATAAGCTGATAGGCAGCTGCAGGGCAGTGGGATGGGGTCAGGGAGGAGGAACCAGAGATTGTGTCTAGATGGGAACTTGAGCCCTTATGAAGAATCTGTAGCCCTTGGAAAGTCCCGTTTCCTCCCTTTAGGATGGCTGAGCTTGCTGCTGTAAAGCATGATGTGGTTGTGCCAGAGGTACCCACGCTCTGCCCCTCGTGGCAACCTGCCAGGAGCCCCGGGCTGCACCTGGTCTCTGTTAAATGTAGGTGTTTGGTCTGCCCTGCCCTTGACCATGCAGCCGCTGAGACACCCTATCACGAGGTGAGGCCGGGCTCTTAGGAGGAAGGCAGAGCATTGCATGCTGGGACCTGTCCTCTCCCTGGCTGCCCCCCCTCCAATTAATGAGACAGACGCATGGTCCCGCTCAGGTCAGCCTACTGGAACTTTTAGGATCACTTCAGCTGGTGTAAATGCAAACACTGGGTCTGATTGTCCTCATGGCCGTTTACATCGGGGGTCCCTCAGTCACACCCAGTGGAGCGACACCGCTGCGGAAGGGCTGTCGGCGTCAGGCCCTAGGGATTCGCCCATTAATAACGCTGCTAACAATATCTGGCTGCCGTCGATCTTTGCTGCTTTCGACGGATGGCCAGCAGGGCACGGTGCTCTGAACAATTATTGGCAGACCCGAAACGGGAAGGTCAGAACGGACGTATAAACTGAGTAATGGCATTTCAAGCTCCCTGCCTGCATGGGATAGGGACAGCAGCCGTACAGACAGGATGGGGTCAGCCATACACAGCACGAGGTTTATAAATAGGCACCGTGGTCCAAACCCAGCCCTGGCATCACGCAACCCTGATCCATGGAGAGACACCAGGGCTGCGCAGGACCCAGCAGAGCTAATGGGCCTCCCAGGCTGGAAGGGAGCTCAACAAGTCATCGAGTCCAGCTCTCTGCGCTGAGGCAGGGCCAAATAAACCTGGACCATCCCTGACAGGGGTTTTCCAACCTGGTCTTAAAACCTTCCAATGATGAGGATTCCACATCTCCATTGGAAGCCTGTTCCAGAGCTTAACTGGCTTTAGTGAGAAAGGTTTTCCTAATATCTAACCTAAATCTCCTTTGCTGCAGATTAAGCCCATTCCTTCTTGTCCTACCTCCAGTGGCCGTGGAGAACAACTGATTGCCTCCTCTTTATAACAGCCCTTAACAGCTGAAGACTATCAGCAGGTCCCCCTTAGTCTTTTTTTCTTAAAAGATGCCCAGTTTTTTTAACCTTTCTTCATAGATCAGGTTTTCCAAAGCAGTGACTCTCAACCACTACTACTGTCCCCCTTTCAGGAGTCTGATTTGTCTGGTGTACCCCCAAGTTTCACCACAGCTTGCTTACAAAATCAGACATCAAAATACAAAAGTGTCACAGCCACACTATGACTGCAAAATGGCTGACTTGCTCCTTTTTACCATATCATTATAAAATAAATCAACTGGAATATAAATACAGTTCAGTGTACAAAACACGCCATTGCCTGTATGAAATTTTAGTTTGTACTGACTTGGTTAGTGCTTTTTATGTAGCCTGTTGTGAAACTAGGCAAATCTCTAGATGAGTTGATGTGCCCCCTGGAAGATCTCTGCATACGCCATGGGTACGTGAACCCCTGGTTGAGAACCATTGTTCTAAACCTTCTGTCAGCTTTGTTGCTCTCCTGTGGACTCTCTCCAGGTTATCCACATCTTTCTTAAAGTGACACAGTGCCCCAGATGAGGCCTCACCAGCAGGAGCGCCGCCAGCCTTTTCAGCGCCCTAGGCGGCGGAAGGTCCCGCCCCCGAAATGCTACCCCCGACAGCAGCGGCGGAAGGTCCCGCCCCCAAAATTCCGCTGACGACCGGGGCGCCGGCGCCCCCCAAATAGTAGCGCCCTAGGCGACCACCTAGGTCGCCTAATGGGTTGCGCCGGCCCTGCCCACCAGTGCCGAGTACAGTAGAACAATTACCTCCCGTGTCTTACAGACGACGCGCCTGTTAATACACCCCAAATGATATTAGCCTTTTTCACAACTGCATCACGTTGTTGACTCAGATTCAATTTGTGACTCACTGTAACCCCAGATCCATTTCAACCGTACGGCCCCCTAGCCAGGTATTCCCCATTTTGTACTCATGCATTTGATTTTGGATGTCGATAGACTCTTTCTCTGAGGCACCCAATGGAGCAACCTCATGTGCTGGTGTGAGGTGGCAGGGAAAATGGTGGCAGGGGGGAGGCAGGAAGGTTCTCACCATATCCACGATGTCGGCCATGGTGAGGATAAAGATGGCCGACATGGCCCATGTGTTCCGGGCCCACCGGGTCCTGTCGATCCAAGTGGAAAAGGCTACGAGTTTTTTGGGAAATACCTATGAAGAGAAGAGGTTTTTAATGACGTGAATCTCAGCCCTTCTGCCCAGAGGCTATGGTGATGGGAGCCTTGTAAGTACCTGGCACCAAGAATCCCAAAGTGCTTTGTCAACACTCATTTCAATGGGAGTTAGAGGCCTAAATGCCTTTGAGGATGTGGGCCCTATTGTTAACCCCCACATCACACCATGGGGAGAGCAGTCTACATTGCCATCAAGTATCTCCAGAACCCCACGTTTTCTCCAAGTCTCTGGATGAAGGGGGCGCCCCGGCTGAAATTGGGTGGCCCCCAATCTCAGCTTTCAATTAGCTTTCTAGCCCTTACCCCTGTGAAGGAACCCTACCAAACACAGAGCGGTGCTGCCTTCCTGAATCTGCAGACAGCCCGAAACAACAGAGGTGTGAACTGCCCCATTCACCTCAGCGGGGGGGGGTGGGGGGGGGGTGTTGACCCCACCGCTGGATGATGAGCGTTACAATGGTAACATAGTTCACTGTTTCAGCGCCGATCGCTTTAGGAGAAACATCCAGCTAAGGTACCTACGCAGCGTTGTTGGATGTAGTGATGGATATTGGGCCAAAGAGAAACAGCTGATCAAGGGGGAGAAACTAGTAACTCAAGGACACCAAAATGTTTCAGTACATTTCTGCTTTTGTAGGACTGATCTTTACAACATTTCAACAAATCCATGGTCACGAAGGACTTCACAGCACATGAAGGATTGGAGGATAGGTCCATCAATGGCTATTAGCCAGGATGGGCAGGGATGGTGTCCCTAGCCTCTGTTTGCCAGAAGCTGGGAATGGGCGACAGGGGATGGATCACTCAATGATTGTCTGTTCTGGTCATTCCCTCTGAAGCATCTGGCATTGGCCACTGTCGGGCTAGATGGACCTTTGGTCTGACCCAGTATGGCCCTTCTTATGTGGAGATAGAACACAGATCCTCCTACTCCAAAAGTTCCTCTCTCTATGACCAGAGCTAAAGGGGACTCTCCATTAGCTATTAACAATATGAGGCCTATGACACACAGTTGAGAAGGGCGGATTCCATCCGCTTCCACTGACTCCTTGGGAGTCGCGGGTGCTCAGCACCTTTCAGGAGCAGGTCCTCTGTCCTCTTACCCTGGGGAAAATGGCTGCCAGAGAGCAGAGAGTCAGGATGAGCAGCAGGATTTCTCCAATTACAAACGTCACATAATTGGCCACCAGCCTGCAGAGAGAGAGAGAGAGAGTCAAAAACCAGCCCTGTGGGGGTTATTCCAGTGACGGTGCTACCCACACAGCCCAGTGGGTTCACACAGTACTCTGCTGCTTTTCACAGCAATATCAGATTGCTGAGTAGGTTTCACTCGGTTTTGGACCACGAGCGTGAACGGCGCAGAGAGACTGCAGCTGGGCTAGGAAGAGCGGGCAGCGCAACGCAAGCAGAGGACAGAAAGTAGCCGGCATGGGGCTGAGAAAGCCGCAGGTCACTTCCCAAGCTCATGTTCTCAAAAGGCAAAACAGACACGGAGCTAATATGTGTTGGTTGCAACCAGTAACTAGACTGGCTACTCCTCCAGCTGACGTGGAAGAGGTCTACGTTGTGGGTGACTCTTGGGGGGGAATATATATGAGAGCAAGAGGATGACAAAGTGCTAGCCTGGGACTTGGGAGACGAGGGTTTAATTCCCAGCTCAGCCACAGACTCGGTGTGATCCTGGGCAAATCACATGCCCCTCTGTGCCTCAGTTTCCCATCTGTACAATGGGGATAACAGGGCTGCTGCAAAGATAACTACATGAAGGGTTGTGAAGTGCTTGGATACTCCAGGAACAGGGCCCATATTAGTCCCTGAGAGTGTGGGGAGAAGAGGGGATGTTATTTCAACACACTTTTTAACTAAGCTTCCTAAAAATCCTTCCAACTCCTGTGAAAGCTGGCTGGCTTTTCCGGCATCCCCACATCCTGCAGCAAGACGATGGGGGGAGGGATAGCTCAGTGGTTTGAGCATTGGCCTGCTAAACCCAGCGTTGTGAGTTCAATCCTTGAGGGGGCCACTTAGGGATCTGGGGTAAAATCAGTACACCTCTAGCCTGATATAACACAAGCCAATATAATATGAATTCAGATATAACATGGTAAAGCAGTGCTCCGGGGGGGTGGGACTGCACACTCCAGCAGATCAAAGCAAGTTCAATATAATGCAGTTTCACCTATAACATGGTAAGATTTTTTGGCTCCCGAGGACAGCGTTATATCGGGGTAGAGATGTACTGCTAGTGAAGGCAGCGAGCTGGACTCGATGACCTTTCGGGGTCCCTTCCAGCTCTATGAGATAGGTATATCTCCATATTAACAAGCATTTGCGAAGCACCAACAGTGGGCGTGGTTCTGTGCCGGACAGACGTCAAAACAAAGCCCCTGCTGGAAGGCCCTTGCAGTCCCAAAGAGAAGGTCTTCGGGGGAGCTCTAACGAAGCCAGAAGAGCCAGGGGCTTTTCACAGCAGCACCGATTCCCCTCCAAGAAATAACGGGTGACACTGATGGGGTACAACAGCCACGTGGCACTTTTCAATCACGGCGCCCAGGGCTTTGCGAACACATAGGGAGATACAGGCCTTGCCCCGGAGAGCTAACGATTTAAGCATTCGGCCACCCAGTCACTTTCCTGCTAGGCCTGCGGCAGGGTCCCAGCCCTGGCGCAGCCTGGCAAATGCATGTTCTCACCGGGGGTTCCCATGGCAACCTGCCCACAATCGGATAGGGAGGGAGGCTGGCACTGCACGGTCACTTGGTCCCGTCGATTCGTTATTTGATTGCCCTTCCCCGGGGGTGCGGGCAGAGGCGCTTGTCAATAGGACGTAGCGAGGACAAGCTGCAGTGCTTTGCCCTCACCGCGCTCTCAGCAGGATGGCGAAGGCTTCACTCAGAGGCTCCGCTCCCACAGCCGGCGGCTCTCGCCCGGCAAACGACCCGCTGGCCGGCTGGACTTCCCACGGCGGCTGCTCCCGGGAGAGCCCAAGAGCAGCCAGAGAGAAAAGGGGAAAACCTGGGGGCCGAGGGCTCAGGGAACTTTCCACACCCACAGCCCCTGCGGCAGCCTGGCAAGAGTCATTCAAGACAGATGCCGCTTGATGGCTGTGGAGTGGCCTATGTGAAATGAGTTTGGGGGAGGTCTCAGCCCAGTCCATGAGGAACTGGGGTTCACATGATATAGGCCACCCCCCCGCAGTCAGCATCCCGGCTGGCAGTCTCCGCCCGGAGGGCAAGGACCCCGCAGGCCATGGAGAGAAAGCCCAGTGCCTCCCAAGACCTGGTCCCTCTAGGTCAGAGCTGAGGATCTGGAGCAGGATGATGCTGGGGAAGCTTTAACTGCCTGCGCTGTACTTGCTCCATCTCCCTGCCAAACACACCTTCTGGGAGCCAGGCCTGCTCACCCTGACCTCCCTGGGTTTCTAGGACACCTCAGGTGAATACGGCCACACAGAAGTCCAGCCCAGGAGGAATCAACCAGGCCTCTGGGGGGAATATGTATAGGGAGTGATGCGCCAGGCCCATTCTACAACTCTGCCCAGGGTGAGGGGTGGGGGCGGGTATTCCCAGCGCAGAGCCCCGTTGTGCCAGGGGCTGCACAGACACCGCCCCTGCTCCTCGCCCCAATCGACCTGCTCACCAGGGATCGATTAAGATCTCCACCAGGGCGGTGAAGAAGAGCACCACGCAGGAGCAGCTGAAGGCGGCCCCGCTCTGCTTCTCCTTCTCCACGGAGTAGCGCGTCTCCATCTCCGGGTTGATGAAGCGCATGGAGAGGCGGTAGGTGTATTTCCCCTTCAGCCTGCCGGAGACACCGCGAACCCGGGTGAGATGCTGGAGGCCGTGGGCAAAGGGGAAAAGGAGAGGGAGGGTCCTCACTCTGCCGGGGGGCTGCTGCAAGGGCATTGCCCTCACCACGAGGAAAGAAACGAGAGCCATGGGGAAGGGCACCCCTGGGGGGAGGGGAGAGGAAGAGGATCCCTGCAGCATCCAGGAGAGAGGTAGAGGATTTGTGGGAGAGGACAGGGTATCTGGGGGCAAAGGATACAGCCCCCATAGGGGGAGGTAGAGGAACAGCACCTTCAATCAATGGCATCCTGGTGCTGTTTGAGGCACACACCATACCCGGCCGTTGTTCCCAGGGCAGCGCTGGGCCGGCTGATACGCAGTGCATGGGACCCCCGTTAGCAGTGCAAGGAGAGCAGATCCACTGCAGCCCAGTTAGTCTCTGGGCCGGTTTGAGATGGCTGGGCACGTCCCAGCAGGGCTGCACTGGGGAGCCCCCGTGACATGGAGGGGATGGGGCTGGGTCCCTGTAGCCGGGCTGCACTGGGGAGCCCCCGTGACCCGGGGGCCTGGGGCTGGGTCCCTGTAGCCGGGCTGCACTGGGGAGCCCCCGTGACATGGAGGGGCTGGGGCTGGGTCCCTGTAGCCGGGCTGCACTGGGGAGCCCCCGTGACCCAGGGGGGATGGGGATGGGTCCTTGTAGCCGGGCTGCACTGGGGAGCCCCCGTGACATGGAGGGGATGGGGCTGGGTCCCTGTAGCCGGGCTGCACTGGGGAGCACCCGTGACCCGGGGGATGGGGGGATGGGGCTGGGTCCCTGTAGCCGGGCTGCACTGGGGAGCCCCCGTGACCCGGGGGCCTGGGGCTGGGTCCCTGTAGCCGGGCTGCACTGGGGAGCCCCCGTGACCCGGGGGGAGGGGCTGGTCCCTGTAGCCAGGCTGCACTGGGGAGCCCCCGTGACCCGGGGGGAGGGGCTGGTCCCTGTAGCCGGGCTGCACTGGGGAGCCCCCGTGACCCAGGGGGGCTGGGGCCACTCACGCCTGCACAGACTCCCTCTCCAGCAGGGCTTCGTTGAGCAGGTTGTTGAGCTCCTGCTCGTTCTGCGAGGCGTCGACGACTCTCTCGGCCAGGTCCCGCAGGCGCAGCCGCCGCCGGGGGTTGGGGAAGGAGGGGTTCACCACCTGGCAAGGGGGGGAAGGGAGAGTCAGACGAAGGCAAAACCCCCGGGGTTACTGGCTGACAACCTGAGAAACAGGCCGTCTCCTCTTGAACGCCGCCGGCCAGCCTGGGCCACGTGCCCAGCAGGTGTAAATGGGCCTTGCTCCACCGACTTCCATGCAGCCCATTTCCACCAGGACCCAGCCCCTCAATCTCAGTAATACCCCGCCCCTCCCCCACCCGGGCGAGGGTCACTGCGGCCAGGTCCGTTCATATCCCGGCAGAGAAGTACTTGTGGCCCTTCTCCTTGTGTCGGAATTCGACAGGGTGAGCAAACCCCTGGGGTCCCTGTGTGCTCACCCTCGAGCCTGCTGCGGCTGGCTGCCAATACCCCTCCCCAGCCTCCCCTCTCCCCGGGGCGGCTCTCACCCTGGTGTCCAGCTCCTCCGCCTCGTCGGGCGTGGTGCAGGTGGTGTTGATGCTGCCGTTACACTCCTTGGTGTTGATCAGCAGCGGGGAGTTCCCATGGGAGGACGTCAGGGACAGCTTCTAGAACACAAAGGAGCAGGTGGGAATTCAGCCACCAGGACCGAGGGCCGTAAGAAGGGGGAACGACTCGGGGTGCGGCGTTCTCTTTCCTGGCCACGCTGCCTAGGCCTCATGCTGGCCCCGCTGTATGGGGTGACATTCACCCACCAGGCTACCAATATGGGAAAGAGGAAGGATGGCCCAGGAATGGGGGCGGAGGGGGTGTCTTTGGGGGAAGAGAGTGACTGGAGCAGAGGAAGACGTAGGCTACGTCTACACTACCCGCCGGATCGGCGGGTAGCGATCGAATTATCGGGGATTGATTTATCGCGTGTAGTGTAGACGCGATAAATCGATCCCCGATCGCTCTCCCGTCGGCTGCTGAACTCCAGCAATGCGAAAGGAGGAAGCAAAGTCGACGGGGGAGCCGCGGCCGTCGATCCAGCGCCACGAGGACGCGAAGTAAGTAATTTTAATTCGATCTAAGTTACGTCGACTTCAGCTACGCTATTCTCGTAGCTGAAGTTGCGTATCTTAGATCGATCCCCCCCCCCTAATGTGGACCAGGCCGTAGGGTGGTTATTAAGGAGCAGTGTAAGTTACGGACGGCAGAGACAGATTAAGTCTCTTTAGGAAAGGGACAGGAGCGCTGAAGGTTTTAGAACCAGAGGCTCACAGGAATGGGGCGCCAGGAGAGAGGAGGATGGGGCCAAGCGTTCACACCTCTTGGCATGCGTGAGAAGGGCAGACACGGAGCCAGGGCCTTCGCAAGCCGGAGAACGGCGCCCAGGGCAGGCCACGGAACAGGGGGCGGCAACGGGGGAGATGAAAGGAGCCGGAGGAGGAGGAAGGCCACTCACCACTCCGTTGATCCCGTTCTTGAGGGGCTGCTTGGGCACCACGATGAGGTACGTGATGATCCCCTTCTCCTGCAGGTACTCGCACCTTGTCCCCCCCTCACCGGGCTCCACCTCGAACTCCCCTTTCAAGCAGTCCATGGTGCTCTGGGAGATGTGCACGCGCCTGTGGGCCGGGTGGGAAGAAGACACCAGTAAGGCCCCCCGCTGCCTTCGTGCCAGCCCCGGGCAGGACTCGGCAGGGTTTGGGGAGGACATTTTGCAAAGGTTTTGAGGTATCCACACAAAGCCCCTCGCCCCCTTCATCCACTGGGGAAGGAGGCAGGACTGAGACACCAGGGAGAAGCTTGGGTCCCAGCAGCGATTGGTTTCCATGGGGAAGGTGGGAATGGATTGAGCAACCCAAAGGCCCATGTCTCGGCAGGGAGTGGGAGGAAACGCAGTGGCAGAGGCAGCCGGGACCTGACCTGTTGACGGCTGGGGAAGCAGAAGCAGACTGGGAGCCCAGCAGTGGGGCGGGAACAAGGGGCGGGCGTGCTCACAACAGCCTGGCCTGCTAAGGAGACGGCACTCTGCCTGCTGACAAGCTGTTTCCAACTCCCGCCCGGAGTAGGTGGGGCGCAATCAGCCAGCCAGCAGGAGCCAGGGCGTGGAACACCTCCCGCCTTGCCCACAGGGCGCCGTCAGCCCACCCCTCCCTGCGCCCGACATCTCTCTGCACGGGACCCTCCCCGGTTATTTGCAACAAGGCCCCATTTGGCTCCAGCCGCCAGGTGGGGAATCCAAATCTGGAGCCCACGTGGGGGGCGTTCCAAGCTGAGGTTTGCTCAGAGTCCCTTCCAAGGCGTCTGGCTGACTCCGACGATTTCCCAGCGCCTCAGAACAGTTGCTCCTTCTAAATGGCTATTCTTGTTGTTAATAATCAATCCCGGCACCTCCGCCCGGGCAGATCCAGGGCGCTGCTGCTGACCCCAGCCGGAGAAAGCAGATTTGTTACCCTCGTGGCTTTCCAGCCGTCTGCACTTGGCTGCTCCTTGCCCCATGGCTGTAATTTCTTAGCGGTGACAAGACCGGGTGTGCTGTGCTGTATTTGTATTTAGCTAGGCCTGCAGGGCGCCCGGTCACAGAGGAAATGCTTCCAAACCAGAGTCACCATCCTTCCGGAGACCTCCCCGCTCCTCCAGGCCTTGCCGGTTACCATGGGCCACCCCCACGCCCCCCAGCCCACAGGGACCGCCCTTGTAACAAACGCAGCACAAGGACTCCCAGGGCTTGAATCCCGCCAGAGCTCCGGTAAATATTTTCCACCCCTCTGTGGGTTTTATAGCATGTTGGGGGGCTCTGGGAAATACTCTATCAGAATTTAAGCCCATTGACTTCAACTGGCTCCAAATGTGGCCCTGGGATGTTTACCACATGGGAGCCTGGCTAGGTTATTAGGGCCGCTACTGGAGACAAGGCAGGCTGGAATTTCTGGAAGGTGTCCTGCTCCCCCCAGCCTGCCCTCTTGATGGGCTCCACCTTTCTGTCTCTGCCAGCTCCTGGCCCCTCCCTCAGATCACACCAGCAGGCCAGGCAAAGAAGGGGGAAGAACATCACCTGGGACATGTAAAACTTGCCTGCACAAAACCCTACTGAGATGCCCTGGGGACCAATCCTGCACTGGGCGCCAGATGGGACTGCGTGGGACCCAAGAGGGCAAGTACTGGCCGGATCCTAGACACAGCTCTTGCTTGCGGGGAGCTGACAGGATCAGGATTCTGCTCTTTTTGGCCAGGATCCTGCTCCCAGTGCAGCCAATGGAGTTGAATGGAGGCAGGGCCAAGTCTTGCACAGAGTTAGGTGCTGTTATTAACAAAGACCAAGGGGAGGGGGATGCAGTGAGTCTGAGACAGATGGTGCCCTTACGGGTAAGGCTGCGTGTCTGTCACGGAGGTCACTGAAGTCACGGATTCCGTGACTTTCCGTGACCTCTGTGACTTCTGCAGCAGCAGCAGTTTGGGTGTGTGGGAGGGGGCAGGGGGTTGGGGTGCAGGGCGGTGCTTACCTGCGGGGGGGCTACCCGGCTCCCACTGGCATGTCCCTGCAGCTCCTAGGCAGAGGGGCCAGGGGGCTCCGCGGTTCCCGGCCAATGGGAGCTGCAGAGCCAGCACTTGTGGCAAGAGCAGCGCGCGGAGCCCCCCGGCCGCCCCTCCCCCTAGGAGCTGCAGGGACATGCTGGTCAGAGCCGGGTAGGGAGCCTGACAGCCCCGCCAACCCTCCCACCCCCAGCGCCACCCCCCCAGCACCCGTGGACCACCCCCTCAGAGCACCCGCGGCCCCCTGGCCCAAGTTTTAGTTAGGGGTACATAATACAAGTCATAGACAGGTCACGGGCCGTGAATTTTTGTTTACTGCCTGTGACCTGTCCATGACTTTTACTAAAAATACCCGTGACTAAAACGTAGCCTTACTTATGGGGTCTCATGCTCTTGCCCTCACTCGGTGAAGCACTGGGGAAGCACCGGCACTGATATCACCGAGGTTAGCCAGAGGGACCCCAAAACAAGCCACGTCACAGGGCTGGAGCAGTGGAGGCACAGGACACGTTTAAGGTGAATGTCAGGGCTAGTGGACGGAGATGGAGCGACAGCCCTTCGGCCCCGTTGCTGTCTAGCCGCTGCAGGCTTCTCCACCCCCCTGCCGAGGCTCAGCCTGGGCTGTCCGTCCACCTGGAGATACTCACCCTGGGATGCCACCGGCCTCCATCTTGTTAGCCACCGTGACGTCTGTGGACCACACGTCGTACTGCCAGCGCTTCTGGCCCAGCACGCCACCCAGCACCGTGCCGCTGTGGACCCCCACCCGCATGTCCACGTCCGTTTTGGTCTTCTCTCGCACGGAGCTTTGGGAGAGGGAGAGCAGGGGTCACACAGAGAGGTCGCGGGAGCCACGTCTCAGCAGGTAAGTCCCCCAGCTGAGCCTCACCCCCACACCCTGGCAGGGCATTCGGCAGCATTCAGAGATACTGGGACAGAACCAATCGGGAGAGGCCCCACCGAAGACACGAGGATTGATGCTGGTCCAGTGGAGTCTGGTCCCTGCTGACACATTCAGGCGCAGACACGCTAGGGGCCAGATTTTTCTCTGGTGTAAAGTCACTAATGAAGTAACCCTCACAACCCACCTTCCTCGGGTGGTGGGTATCAGGCAACCCGGTCAAAAACACCCACGTGTCTTGAACGTCAAAGGAACGTCCCACGTCACTTCAGATGCCTTCGAACATGTTACCTGTCATTAATCCCATTTTACAGATAGGCACTTCCCCAATGTCATGCAGTGAGTTAGCAGGAGAGTCTGGACCAGAACCCAGCACTCCTGACGTGTAGACCTCTGCTCTAATCATTAGGCAACGTGCCCCCAGGGATCCTCATTCCTACAGCTGAAGTTGCAAGCCAGCTTTCATTATAACTCCCACAATTAACCCTTGTTCAAAGCTTTCAATAAATCTTTCTTTTGGCTGAAATTTTCAATCCCTGCTCTCAGCTCAAAGGTGAATTTTGGGGCAAAAAAATCTCTTCAGATGTTTTTCAGTTATAGGACAGGGGTAAAAATACCACTTTTTCCATATTAGGTATATATCTGGCCCCATCCTGTCTGGGCACTTAGCAATTTTTGATGTATTTATCCTCCCAATACTCTTGTAAGGCAAGGCAGGGCTATGAACCCCATCGCACAGATGGGAAACTGAGGCACAGAACAGGTAAATGACTTGCCCAAGGTCATACAGGGCAGCTGTGGCAGAGCAGAGACTTGAACTCAGATCTCCCAACTCTAAGGCTAGTGCCCTAATCACTGGTTAGGGAGTCCTGAAGTACCTAGGCTGGGATTTTCAAAGGGTTTGGCCACGTAAATCTTCTAGGCGCCTTTGAAAATCCCATCTCTTCCCCTAAAAATCCCATCTCATAGTTACCACAGCTCTGTATATGCTACAGCTAGTTTTCGTGTGTACGTGCACACTCAAATTCAAACCCTACGGTGCTGCACACTTTTACAACCCCACAATACTAAAGCAAGGGGACTTTTTTTTTAATTCAGTCTTGTTCCCCCACCCCTTCTTCAATACTTTAAAAAACAAAACAGGGAAATCACATGTAGCAAACTTTGTTAGCACAAAATGAAGGCTGCACATCTAAACACACACAAGCGCGCGCTCCCAACGTCACAACGGGACAAAGCTGCCATTGGCCCAGAGCAACGATAACAGACAGCACTGGCCACGGGGAGGGAGGAGGCATGATGGGTGGACCCCAAGTCATGACGCAGAACAGGCTAAAGGAGCCCCGTGAGCGCTGCTCATTTACAGCGAAGCGACGGGGCTGGGGAAGTGCTTATCTATCCCGAGAATGAAGAGTAAGGGACGAAGGGAGCGGCACTTACGATATGGCTTCCACCATGGCCAGTCCCATCAGGATGGAGCAGACGGCGTGGTCCTCGCGGTAGTCCGGCAGCCCACAGATACAGTAATAGCAGTCTCCGAGGATCTTGATGCGCAGCTGGTGGTGTTTCTGAGAGACCAGGGGGAAGCACAACATGTGACCTCCACATGGTAATGCCTGGGAGAGAGGCTCCTACCTACATCTCTGCGTTACCACCTTCTATGCTCTGCCAGCCCTTGTGTCTGCCACCCCCACCACCTCCCCTCTCTGCACCTCCTTCCACGCTGCCCCTGGAGCCGGGGTCTCTCCGCTCACGTACACCCAAATCCTTCCATCTCCACCCTGAAGGAAACACCCCAGCCCCACCCTCTCCGCCCAGCAGTCCAGCGCTGCTCTGTGAATATCCCAGTGCTGCTGACTCTCATGATTTTGTCAGGAGTCTCATAATAATTATTGTTTTCTTTAAAGCCCCAGCTCCTGGAGTCAGGTGGATGTGGGATGATTTCAGCCTTCGGTCTTACAGAAAAAGCACGTTTCTAGCCCTCGTGGCAGTGGAGACAGCTTCAAAATGTGACCCCAGGGCACCCTAAAGGCTCAAAAAGCAGAAGGCAAATAAAAAGAACGCCACATCTCTTCTTTTTACACCATCTCATGAGTTCAAAGCCACTCGCGTGATTTCTGGTGAGCCAGACTCAGGATTTTTGAACAATCGGGGTTGGCACTGCTGATATCCTGCCTCGTCAGCAAAACGGTGGTGGTGACTTGCCCTTCTCCACCGTTTGGGAAAGGCACTGCACAGCCTGCGCTATGCACCAGGGCAGGGGGCAGACCTGTCCCCAGGCTGCACTGCTCCCACTTGATTCAGCGCATCATGAGGTTATGGCGACTGGGTTTAGTATGTTATGAAGTCCCCGTGCTCCCTGTGGCAGGGGCTGCGCTAACCATCTGTGGTGCTCTGGGCAACGCAAAGCACATACGCAGGCAAACTTCGGCTCCCGGTTACCCCAGTGTAAAGGCAAGTGCCAATCTGGATTCACAAGGGTGAAATTGGGTCTCTGGTTTTCCTCTCCCCTCTTCCCCTTCCACTGCCTCTTTCAGTGCCGCTCTCCTCCCTCCGCATTCCTTTGTTACTGACCTCGCCAACTCTCCCTCCTCCTCTGTCTTCCTCCTGTTCCCCCTTTCGCTCCCCTTCCCGGTAACTTACTCAGAGTTTAGGCTAGGTTGAAATGAAATGAAAATGTCTCTCCCTTTATGGTTAACGTGGCTTTCCCCATCTCCCCTTCCCACTCTGCTGCTCGACCTGCTTCACACCCACAGCGCTTTCCCATGCAGCAGCAGCAGGCACAGGGTTTGACCTGAGTCCAAGGACTCATCTCCCCAGGGCATGCAGAAATAAACTCATTTTCCATTCCTCTCCCTCCCCCAAGGATAAGGGTAGCGGGCAGTTTTCCCAGCAGCAGGGCACAGCTCAGTGCTGCTGGGAAAACTGCCCCACCAGGACCCGGGCCTGCAGGGCTGGATTCTCAGCTACACTCAGGGGGGGCAAGGATGGAGGGGCTAAGGTAACTTTTAGCCGCCTCTGCACTCCCTGTATTCTGGGGCCATGAAGGGCCCTGCCCAGCCCCCAGTGTAACTTAGAGCAGCCTCCAGGCAGTTCCCTGGCCTCTAGGGAACAGCGAACAGCCCTGGTACACTGCACTCCAGACACAGCCCTGATCTGCTCGGAGCAGGGCCGGTGAGGAGCCCTTACACCAGCTCTGCACCGGCGGGGGAGCCTTTTGCACCCACTTTAAGGCCCCGTTTTGCAGTCTGTGTGGCGTTACTGAGGGTGAGGCCTGCGGGTGTCAGGCACCCCGGGGAGGGCACTTCTCCCTGTGCAAGCAGGGCAGGGCTGCTCCTTACGCTCACTTTGGGGCTAGTCCTCCACAGGCTGAACCTTTCCTTGGTCTCAGGGCTGCAGGGACAGCCCAGGGGCCCCCTATTTATCCCCCAAACCGACAATGCCCAGGCAGCCGCGGTGTCCGGCCACTCAGCAGGCCTCCTGCTTGCCCTGGAGGAGTCAGAGGGGAGTTCAGTCTCCAAGGCTCATTCAGACCTTGGCCTTTACACAAGAGGCCGCCGCCACAGAGGCTGCTGGTGTCCAGAGTGGTGGCAGCTTTTGCTGTGCGAACCCCTGGCCACGGGGAACTCGGCCAAGACCCAGCTAACCCAGCTAACAGCCATCGCGTGGCAGCAAGGTTCACTCACTGCAGGTGGAGCCTGAGGTGACCAGGAGGTGAAAGGCCTCACGTCTTGGTAAGCCTCACTCTGCATGGGGATGGGCAGACGTGACCCCCCCTCTGGAGCTCACCAGCACGGCTCCTCCCGTGGGCAAGGAGCGAAGCCTGCTTGCTCTGCCACCATAGCATTCCCAGACCCTGCTGAGCCCAGGGGACACTCGGGTGGCAGAGAAGCTGTGACCTCCTGTGAGGCTTGCGTTTGCTGCGGGGTACTGAGTCTGCCAGTCTCTCCAGAGCCGGTTGTGAACCAGAGCGCCCAGACTGAGAGGCGCTGCGTGGGCGTACGTACCGCTGCCAGCTTGTCGAAGCGGGCAAAGAGCTCGTTCAGCAGCTTCACCAGCTCATGGGCGCTGCAGGAGGATGACAGCTGGGTGAAGCCAACTATGTCAGCAAAGAGGATGCTGGGAAAAGAAGAGAACACAAGCCAGAAAACATGAGTTGGTTTCACAGATTCCAAGGCCAGAAGGGAGACCATAGTGATCGTCTAGTCTGACCCCCTGTGTAGCACAGTCCAGAGAACTGCCCCCTGATAATTTCTAGAGGAGATCTGTTAGAAAAACAGCCAGTCCTGGTTTACAAATTGCCAGTGATGGAGAATCCACCACGACCCTTGGGAAATGGTTCCAATGGTGACAATGGGACTATCGCCCAGAGCCGGCCTCTACTCAGGAACAATGCAGAGACCTCCCCGCTCCTCCTGAAGCCATCCAGCTGCCCACAGGGAGACTTGCCAGCCTGGTGTAATTGGGTCAGTGGCAGCACCATACGGATGATAGGCCACTCAGAGGAATGTGGAGAAAGCCAGAATCAGAGGCAGCAGCGATGCTGAAGACGTAGTAGTTTTGAGGCAGTCCAGGGTCGGATTTTTCCCTGCTGTTTATTCTCCATGGCTTTCTGATAGTGAAATATCCCACCGTGTTCCCCTCATGCCAAGGAATCTTGGGGCTTTCCCAGGAACATAAGAACTGCCCTACTGGATCAGACCAGCTTCATCTAGTCCATTATCTTATCTGACACTGCCCTGCACCAGCTGCTTCAGACAAAGGCGCAAGAAACCCCACTGGGAATGATAATGGAATTACCTCCTCCGGGGGGGGGGGGGGGAGTTTCTTCCTGACCCCTGTCACTTGGTGGTTGGTGCATGCCCTGAAGCATGAGGGTTTATATACCTGCTTACACATTTTTTTCCCCATCCTATCAAATGTGAATTTTCTCATTGTCCTCAAATGTCTGGTCTTTTTTGGAATCCTACTAAGCTTGTGTTCTCGGTGATACCTTGTGGCAGTGAGTTCCACCGCTTAATTATACATTGCATAGGACAGCCAGCTGCCTTTCAAATTCATTGAACGCCCCTTTGTTCTTGCATTACGACGGAGTGCCCAGTATACCTCCTCTACCCAATTCATTATTCCATGTATGGAACAGGGTGGGCTGCCCCTTTAAAGGCCAGGGAGCCTGGGGCCAGCCAGCCCTGTTCTGAGGCAGAGCCCCAGTGACTGTCCCATAAAGCTGACAGAGCTCAGGGACGGGGGAGAGCTACAGGCAGCAGGCTGGCTCCGGTGACAGGCCCTGAGTAGGGGGACTCCCAGGCAGATCTAGCCTCTAGGAGGATTGGGGTAGGGCTGCCTGGAGGAGTAAGACTCTGGCACAGCCGCCGGGCCAGGGAAAAGGACCTGGTTTAGTGGTTGGGTTTACGCTGAATTGTTTATTTTGGGGGTTTTGCTGAAGATCCTTGGTGCCACTGAGAGAAAGGGCCTGATCCAGACTCTGTGTGTGATGATATCAGTCCTTCTTGGACTGGAGAGAGCAGTCAGCAACCTCAGCGTACCCCGGTCATATCCCTCCTTACTCCTCTCCTCTCCCAATCACACCACCCCAATCCTTCCCGTCACTCCTCATACAGACGTCTGCCCAGGCCCCTAATTATTCTTGTTGCCCATCTCTGAATTCCCTCTGTTTCTGCTCTGTCCTCCTTTGGCAGAGGGGGTGACCAGAACCAGACGCAGTGCAGCAAGAGAGCATACCCCACTGGTTTACAGAATGGCATTAAAATAGCCTCGGTCTTATCCTTCATCCCACTCTTTGCACAGCCTAACATCTCGTGTGCTTTGTGACACTGAGCCCTGGACTTTATGGAGCCCAGTTTTTTCCCCTGCGTGGTTACAATTAATGTAACCCCCAGAAATGCACATAGGTTGTTCATATTATTCCTTCCAGTGCGCATTTTTCATCACTGAATTGAGTGTAGACAAGGTGACCATGATAAAAGTGATGTCTCACATGGAGACCAACCCTCCACCCATGGAGCAAGGCGTGTCCTTTACCTGACATTCTCATGGCGGTACATGTACATGGTGTTAAACTGCTGCATCTCTTTCTGGCTCGGGTCCTTCTTCATGTCCTTTAGCATCTCATCTGCCACGTGCTTGGGCAGGATGGAAAGCATCAGCCGTTCCTGAGGTGGAGGGAAGAGGAAGAGGATAATCAGAGCTCAGGGCAGATCAAAGCAAAGCCCCCAGCAGGTGCCAGGACAGGGCTGCCAGCCAAGCGGATTCATTTAGACTCGTAGCCACAACAGAAATCCCCAGGGTTTGATTACACAATTGGCTGGCATCACGCCCTCACACGGGTCAAGCCAGCCCAAGCAGCTGTGACTAGCTGCACCTCTGGGATGGGCAGTGTGGCTTGTGGCAAGGGTCAGATGTGCCAGTCTGCTTCTGTGATAAAGACCCATAGTAATAATATATACCCCCTAGCACTTTTCAGCAGCAGATCTCAACGTGCTTTACAAAGGAGGTCAGCATCATTATCTCCATTTTACACATGGGGAAACTGAGGCCCAGAACACAGAAGTGACTTGCCCAAGGAGAGCCAACAGGCCAGTGGCAGAGTCAGGAATAGACCCAAGGTCTCCTGAGCCCCAGTGCACTGCTCTGTCCAGTAGAGACTAGACCCCACGGACGCAGTGAAAATGAGCAGGGCAGCAGGAAGAGTGTGTGTCTGGGGGAACTGGAGACAACCCAGGCCCCACCGCTTAACACACAGCAGCATAAAAACTCACCTTCACAAGGCGGCAATCTCTGTCCCACACGCACTGTCCAGCCCCTGCTGCTTTCCCCTCATGACATTGGCACTGTACGCTACCCCCGTCCGCACCCGCAGGCCAAACCCCGAAGTCTTGATTCAGCGGCTAGTCTGGCGAGACCCCCACCCCTCACTTGCTCCTGCTGCAGTGAATGGCAACACCCCCCCCCCCCCCCCCCCCCCCCCCCCCCCCCCCCNGTATGTGTCCACTACTGCCTCCAGCCCAACAAACTTCGTCCTTTAGCTCAGGCACTGGAGGTTCGTGGTTTTAGTGCAAGCTACCCTGGATTCAGGCTACTCTGGCCCTTGGCCACCTGGAGATTTCCCAGCCTGTAGCAAATCTCAGGCTGAGCCAGCTTTCTGGCTGCTTTTGTGTTGCCGCATACATGCAAAGCAGCAGGAGCCAGGATCTGGCCCAAGGTCCCTGCCCCAGAGATCTCACCCCCAAGTACCACATTACGAGGTGCGGTGACTAGCAGGAACCCCATCCTGCCTTGCTTGGGGGGCTCATTTTGTGACATGCCCTAGCAGACAGGGGGAAATGAACTGAAGCCACAAGCTCCTTTTAGCCCAGGTTCATCGCCAGGCTGGACAACGGGGCAGTGTGTTATCTCCCGAGCTGCGTGCTGGTTTGGGTGCAGCCCCTGGCTAATGCGAGCATAAACAGCCTCTCGACAGTAATCTCCCGCTCAGGGGCACCGGATGCAGTTTCAAAGCCAGAATCCCACTCGTGCTCACACCCCGGGGTTGGAACTCCAAAGAGTGCCAGACATTTGGGCAGGTTTACATTTCCGCCACTAAGGGAGCCATCTCTGGCAGGCAAGAGGGAGGAAATAGGATGGACCATGGTCACGGACAGCTTTCCAGCCAACCTGGCGCAGGCGCAGGCTACAGAAACACAGGAACTTCCATCACTGAACCATGGAGGAAGCCACAGGCTAGAGGAAGATGGGTTTAGCCTCCATCAGGATGGGTTACAAGACACAAAGATTTGGCACTTTGGCGAGGGGGAGGAGCTGTCATCTGATGAAGAATTGATTGCTTTGGGATTTGTGGTTGGTGGATGGGGGCGTTTTATGACTCATCAACAATGCTGTTATTAATATTTTGCTGATATCACGTTACAGTGGTGTCTAAAGGCACCTGTCAGGCCCCACTGTGCTGGGCACTGTACACACGTGGAATAAAAAGATAGTTCCGGCCCCAAAAGCTTGCACTTTAATTTAAAGCCTTAAAATGAGGAAGGATGGTTTCATGGCAAAGGCATTAGACTCAGAGCTCTGACACAGACTCACGGTGTGACCTCGGTCGAGTCACTTAGGGTATGTCTACACTGGGTCTGTGGGACCCAGGCTTGTGGACTTGGGGTTTCCTACCCTGGGCTTGAGCATCCACACTGCATTGTATACCTGGGTTTACAATTGTTGGGCCTGGGTCTCATAGCCTTGCTAATGTGTCCACACTGCACTACACAGACCTTCTGACTCGGGTCTGCAGCTTGAGCTGTGTCCACACTGCAGGAGGAGAGAGCTTGGATCTGAGTCAGAGCGGGACTTGGGATCTGACCCATCCCCCTAGCAGGAGCCTAGGAGCTGAGTGCTTACTGACCCAAGGTAGACTGATTTATGTGTGGATGGAAGCAGGGCTTGGGCTCAAGCCTGAGTCAGAACCCAGGTGTAATGTGCAGTGTAGACAGACTCATTATCTCTCCATGCCTAAGTGACTCACCTGTACAATGGGGATAATAACACTTCATTTCTCCCATGCTTTCTTTGTTTAGACTGTAAGCTGTTCAAGGCCAGGGCTGTCTCTGATTAGGGAACCTAGCACAATGGCCCCGGATATGTATAAGTATTTGAAACTTTTGAATACTGAGCCAAATGTATCCTCACCTGGGATGAACGTGGCCAACTGTGCAACGCTGGGCGCTCAGTCAGCCAACCAAACTGAGAGATGTTGGAAACGCCTGCTACAACCGATCAGACCAACGGACCCTCCAGTAGGGATGGGTGGATTGAATAGCTCGCTGCGTCATCTGAATATTGGCCACATTCTGCAACCTGCACCCCTGCCTGCTGATGCCAGTAGCTCTACCCATCTCACCCGCAACAGACGCCCCACAGCACAACAGGATATCGGGGAGCATCTCAGCCGTTCAAAGGGTCATCACAGCAGCAGTGGGACCCAGCAGAGAGTTTCTGAGTCCAGCTGATGGTGCAGGGATGGGCAGGAGCCAACTGCACCGCCATGCAAAACAGAGGAGAGCAGTTCCGTGGTGTCACCCAGGAAAGCAGCTCCTCCCTTTCTCCCCGCAGTGGCCCAGACGGGAAATTCAGAGAACTGCCCAGAACCAACCACGGCCAATCCAGGTACAGCTAACAGGAGCATGGAGCCTCTGCCACGTACTACCAGGGACTGAACAGCCAGCACACAGGACACACGTACTTGACTATTGAGGATGCTGCCAAGCCCCTGACTCTGACTGAGTGGCCAAAGCAATCTCTACAGGCACCTGGTGCACAGGGAAGCTCCTCAATGCAGGGCACCATGGGGCGTTCAGAGGTTAAAAGCTCTGCCTACACACATAGACAGCTCAGGTCCTCAGCACGGGCAATGCATCCAGATCAGGCAGATTCACTTCTGTCAGAGATTCTTGGAAACCAGGGTTGTCTCACTATTTGGTCTCTCCTGCAGGGCCGGCACAACCCATTAGGCGACCTAGGCGGTCGCCTAGGGCACTGCTATTTTGGGGGCGCCGCAGCCACCCGTAGAAATTTGGGGGCGGGACCTTCCGCCACCTAGGGCGCCGGCAAAGCTGGCGCCGCTACTGCTCTCCTGGAATAGACCATCTTGCAGGGGCAACGGCACAGCTTCTCCCTATGGTCCTTTGTCCAGTCCAGTTTTAAATGTCTCCAGTAATGGGGCTTCTATCGCTTTCCTCTGGAGAAGGTTCCAGTCCCTAGTATTATTATTTGCACTCCAAAATCAGGGCTCTGTTGTGGTAGGTGCTGTACAAACACTTAGTGAAAGACAGAGCCTGCTCCCAAGAGCTTACAGTCTGAAGAGACAAAAGGTGGAAGAAGAAGGGATTTGCCTCATACCACATCAGTGGCTGAGCCTGGAACAGAACCCACATGTCCTGGTTCCCAGTCCAGTGGCCAGCCACTAAACCACACAGCCTCTCTAGACCAAGTCATGTGTGAAATCAGACTGTGAGCTCTTGTGCGCGGGGAGCATGTGCAATGTCTCTACCCTGAGAAGTGCTTCGCTCACCTTCGGACGCTGCAAATAATTGTAATATAAGGTGACTATACTAGCAGATTTCCCTCACGGAGACATCAGGGACCAGACTGGACACGTGCATGAAAGCAGCTCCTGGCATCCAGTTTTGGAAGCTTCTCCTGGAGTTTTTTGTTTTGTTTTTTTTGCCATCAGGAGCTAATTTGAGCTGGAATTAGCGAGTCTATTTTCAAATCCGGTTGACATTTTGGTGTGTGACGTGTTGCATTCAGCCCAGTGACCCACATACTCCGAACAGTTATTGCTGCCACACGATAGCACCTGGTTAGACAAAAGGAGGGGTGCCCAGGTGCTAGACTGATAGGCACAGTGCAAATCCCAAAGACAGAGGCAAGGCTCCTTCTGTCATGACTTGGAGAGACCCCTCTAGGGGTGGATTGGGAGCTAATTCTCCAGCCTCATTCAATCAGTGGCTTCTCTGCTTAGCTCACAAGGGGGCCAGTTGTGATGGGGGTTTGCGTGTTATAGACACGTGTGCAGTAGAAACTAGATTAAGAATATCCAGCCCATTCCACAGCCAACTGAGGGTAAGGTATTTGGGTCACTACTACTTGGGCGCGGTTTGATCCCGTGTCCTAGGCATGAAAGCCCAGGCTCAGTAGCCAGAGCCAGCTGTTTCCCTAACATGGAGGAGTCCTGCCCAGCTTAGCGCCTCCCTGTTATTTCCTAACTGTATCTGGATTGTTGAATCACCGAGAAAATCATCCTCATTAAAACCTCAGCAGCTGAGAATGATCAAATTAACCCCACTGCATCCTCTGCGACGTACTCCCCGTGAGCCCACACGCCGTGGCAAACAGCCCCCGAGTGAGCTCCCCCAGGGTTCGCAGGCTGCCAGCTTCACAGTTCACAGCCACTTGGGTCAGCAGCTCTCTGGGCCTGATGCTGATCGCAGTCACAGTGATGTGGGGGAGGAGCAGCACCTGGGCAGACCGTGGAATGACACCAGGGTGTGAGAGGAGAGTCCAGCCCTTCACGTAGCGCTTGGAATCTGCTCAAAATACTTATTCATAACAGACAACCCTGGCCTGAAACAACTCACTCCTGTAAAAGCAGCAAAGAATCCTGTGGCACCTTATAGACTAACAGACGTTTTGCAGCATGAGCTTTCGTGGGTGAATACCCACTTCTTCGGATGCAAGTCACTCCTGGGCACCTAAACTTCATTGCATGGAAGGTTAATTAGCTGCAGTCACCCAGCCATGGGCTGATACAACCAAGCAGAGGCACATCCCAGCTGGTCAACAACAGGGATGGAACCCAAAACCTTCTGCATCAAAAGTACAAGCCCCCACTGCTTGAGATAAAGGCATAATTCTACAGCCTGGAATTAGCAGTTTTTATGACCTCTGGAGTCAGTCACAAGAGGAAGGCCTGCTCAAATATATGACATCTGAGCGCCACACCAATTCTCAAGTTTAAGTGGATTAAAAGCTGGCTAATTGCCTGATCTCAAAATGTCATTGTAAAAAGGGAATCCTCATGGAAGGGGTGTGTTTCTAGTGGGGTCCCTATGCTATTTAACATTTTTATCAGCGACCAGGAAGAAAACATAAAATCTCCTCTGCTAAAGTTTTCAGAGGACACAACATTGGAGGCGTGGTAAGTAATGAAGAGGACAGGTCACTGATTCAGAGCAATCTGGATCTGTAAGCTGGGAGCAAGCAAATAACATGCATTTTAATATAGCCAAATGTAAACGTGTCCATCTAGGAACAAAGACTGCAGGCCATACTTCCGTGATGGGGGACTCTATCCTGGGAAGCAGTGACTCAGAAAAAGATTTAGGGTTCATGGTGGATAATCAGCTGAACGTGAACTCCCAGGGTGACGCTGTGACCAAAAGAGCTAATGTGATCCTGGGATGCATAAACAGGGGGATCTGGAATAGGAGTAGAGAGGTTATTTTGCATTGTTGTGCCTGCTGCTGAAATACTGTGTCCAGTTCTGGTGCCCACCATTCAAGAAAGATGTTGATAAATTGGAGAGGGCTCAGAGAAGAGCCAGGAGAGTGACTGAAGGATTAGAAAACCTGCCCTAACAGGCTCAAAGAGCTCCATCTATTTAGCTTAACAAAGAGAAGGTTAAGGGGTGACGATCACAGTCTCTAAATACGGAACAAATATTCCATAATGGGCTCTTCAATCTAGCGGAGAAAGGCATCACACGATCCAATGGCTGGAAGCTGAAGCTAGACAAATTCAGACTGGAAATAAGGTATAAAAATAAGGGATAAAAGGGAAGGTCCTTTCATGGATTGAGAACTGGTTAAAGGACAGGGAACAAAGGGTAGGAATTAATGGTAAATTCTCAGAATGGAGAGGGGTAACTATTGGTGTTCCCCAAGGGTCAGTCCTAGGACCAATCCTATTCAATTTATTCATAAATGATCTGGAGAAAGGGGTAAACAGTGAGGTGGCAAAGTTTGCAGATGATACTAAACTACTCAAGATAGTTAAGACCAAAGCAGATTGTGAAGAACTTCAAAAAGATCTCACAAAACTAAGTGATTGGGCAACAAAATGGCAAATGAAATTTAATGTGGATAAATGTAAAGTAATGCACATTGGAAAAAATAACCCCAACTATACATACAACATGATGGGGGCTAATTTAGCTACAACGAGTCAGGAAAAAGATCTTGGCGTCATTGTGGATAGTTCTCTAAAGATGTCCACGCAGTGTGCAGAGGCGGTCAAAAAAGCAAACAGGATGTTAGGAATCATTAAAAAGGGGATAGAGAATAAGACAGAGAATATATTATTGCCCTTATATAAATCCATGGTACGCCCACATCTCGAATACTGTGTACAGATGTGGTCTCCTCACCTCAAAAAGGATATTCTAGCACTAGAAAAGGTTCAGAAAAGGGCAACTAAAATGATTAGGGGTTTAGAGAGGGTCCCATACGAGGAGAGATTAGAGAGGCTGGGACTCTTCGGCTTGGAAAAGAGAAGACTAAGGGGGGACATGATAGAGGTATATAAAATCATGAGTGATGTTGAGAAAGTGGATAAGGAAAAGTTATTTACTTATTCCCATAATACAAGAACTAGGGGTCACCAAATGAAATTAATAGGCAGCAGGTTTAAAACAAATAAAAGGAAGTTCTTCTTCACGCAGCGCACAGTCAACTTGTGGAACTCCTTACCTGAGGAGGTTGTGAAGGCTAGGACTATAACAATGTTTAAAAGGGGACTGGATAAATTCATGGTGGCTAAGTCCATAAATGGCTATTAGCCAGGATGGGTAAGAATGGTGTCCCTAGCCTCTGTTCTTCAGAGGATGGAGATGGATGGCAGGAGAGAGATCACTTGATCATTGCCTGTTAGGTTCACTCCCTCTGGGGCACCCGGCATTGGCCACTGTCGGTAGACAGATACTGGGCTAGATGGACCTTTGGTCTGACCCGGTACGGCCTTTCTTATGTTCTTATGTCCATTTTTTAGAGTGAGGGTAATTAGCCACTGGAACAATTTACCAAGGGCCGTAGTGGATTCTCCATTGCTGACCATTTTTAAATTTCTGGAGCAGGTCTCTGGCCTGTGCTGTAATGGAGGTCAGACTAGATGATCAAACTGGTCCCTTCTGACCTTGGAATCTATGATACACCAAAGTGCCGTGATGCTGTGGTTAAGGTGATTTAGTAGCAGGCGCTTGCGTCAGTACTAGCCAATGACTCAGGGTGCTGTCAGGAGGCTGTAGTCCAGGGTAGTATCCCTTTAAATAGTGTGTGAGTCCTCTAGTGACCCTCACTGTCTTCTATGTTTCAGAAACCAGCTGGAGCAGCAATGTGTGTCTGTCGCTAGGTGTGCTGTATAGAGTTAGTAATTTATAAAAATATGGAGATATACCTATCTCATAGAACTGGAAGGGACCCAGCACATTCTAGTAAATAGTTGAATGATGTCATGCATGGATATTGTACATATATTTCTTCCTGGAAACTAAAGCTGGCTAAAAATAATTTAGTTATCTATAAAAACAGACCAGCAGTGAGGCTGTTAATTGTGACTTCTTTGAAGTAAAATGTACCAGCTGGAGAGCTGGATTTTTTTAAAAGGAGCTGGGTAATTTTATTACCACTAATAACATCTGCAGCTATGCAGAGCTGAGAGCACTCAAAGGGCAATCTAATCTCATGCATCGGGCTGGAAGATGGTGAACTGGTGGGGTCAGGAAGGAATTTCCCTTCCCCACCATGTACAGCATTGCACAACTAGCCAAGTACATTATGGGAGGGAGGGGGAAGAGGAAGAGGTTGGGTTTCCTCTGAAGCATCCTCAGTGCATGAGGCAGAATACAGGACTAGCTGGACTGATGGTCTAATCCAGAACGGCAGCTTCAATGTGACTTCCTAGCCCACTGCCATCCCTCTGCTAGGAAACCAATTCATCCAGAAGAGCCAGATATTGAGACTGAGCCAAGGCATGCTTCACAAGGTAAGGGAACTGGGTGGTTCCCAGCTCTGAAGAGGCTGCACAGGGTTAAATAAACAACTCTCCCACCACAACCCTGCACTCTGCAGACCACAGCTCCACAGCGGTTCTTACCACACTGGAGGGTGGACACAGATACATGCATTAATAGGCCAGAAGGGACCATTGTGATCATCTCGTCTGAACTCCTGTATAACAGAGGACAGAGAACTTCCCCGAAATAACTCCGACTTGAACTAGCTCACATCATTTAGAAAAGCATCCAGTTGTGATTTTAAAATGGCCAGTGATAGAGAATTCACCAAAACCCTTGGTAAATTGTTCCATTGGTCAATTATCCCCACTGTTAAATATGTGTGCCTTCTAGTCTGAAATTGTCTAGCTTCTACTTCCAGCTATTGGATCTTCTTCTACCTTTGTCTGCTAGTCTGAAGAGCCCTTTCTTATCATATATTTGTTCTCTCTGTGGGTACTTATAGACTGGGATCAAGTTACCCCTTAACCTTCTCTTTGTGAAGCTAAATCGATTGAGCTCCTTGAGTCTATCACTCTGAGACACGTTTTCCAATCCTTTAATCATTCACGTTGCTCTTCTCTGAACCCTCTCCAACTTATCAACACCCTTCTTGAATTATGGACACCAGAACTGGACAGAGTAATCCAGTACCGGTCGCACCAGTGCCAAATTCAGGGGTAATATAACCTCTCTGCTTCTATTCAAGATGCCCGTTTATGAATCTAAAGATTGCATTAGCAGTTTTGGCCACCGGGTCCCACCGGGAGTGCATGTTCAGCTGATTATCTGCCACGATCCCAAATCTTTCTCAGAGTCACTGCTTCCCAGGATAGTTTAAGTCTGGCCTACAATCTTTGTTCCTAGATGCATGACTTTACATCTCTCTGTATTAAAAGGCATATTGTTTGCTGGTGTCCAGTTTACGTAGCTGGTGCTCACAAACAGGGAAGAAATAGTAGAGGAAGCAATAGTGGATGGGAACCTGGGAGGCAGTGACCATGAGATGGTCGAGTTCAGGATCCTGATACAAGGAAGAAAGGAGAGCAGTAGAACAGAGACCCTGGACTTTAGAAAAGCAGACTTTGACTCCCTCAGGGAACTGATGGGCAAGGTCCCCTGGGAGAATAACATGAGGGGGAAAGGAGTAGAGGAAAGCTGGCTGTATTTTAAAGAAACCTTATTGAGGTTGCAGGAACAAACCATCCCCATGTGTAGGAAGAAAAGTAAATATGGCAGGCGACCAGCTTGGCTTAACAGTGAAATCCTTGCTCGTCTTAAACACAAAAAAACAGCTTACAAGAAGTGGAAGATTGAACAAATAACCAGGGAGGAGTATAAAAGTATTGCTCAGGCATGCAGGTGTGAAATTAGGAAGGCCAAATCACACTTGGAGTTGCAGCTAGCCGGAGATGTTAGGAGTAACAAGAAGGGTTTCTTTAGGTATGTTAGCAACAAGAAGAAAGTCAAGGAAAGTGTGGGCCCCTTGCTGAATGAGGGAGGGAACCTAGTGACAGAGGATGTGGAGAAAGCTAGTGTACTAAATGCTTTTTTTGCCTCTGTCTTCACAGACAAGGTCAGCTCCCAGACAGCTGCACTCTGCAGCACGGTATGGGGAGGAGGTGACCAGCTCTCTGTGGAGAAAGTAGTAGTTCGGGACTATTTAGGAAAGCTGGACGAGCACAAGTCCATGGGGCCGGATGCGCTGCATCCGAGGGTGCTAAAGGAGTTGGCCGATGAGATTGCGGAGCCATTGGCCATTATCTTTGAAAAATCATGGCGATCGGGGGAGGTCCCGGACGACTGGAAAAAAGCTAATGTAGTGCCCATCTTTAAGAAAGGGAAGAAGGAAGATCCAGGGAACTACAGGCCAGTTAGTCTCACCTCAGTCCCTGGAAAAATCATGGAACAGGTCCTCAAGGAATCAATCCTGAACCACTTAAAGGAGGGGAAAGTGATCAGGAACAGTCAGCATGGATTCACCAAGGGCAAGTCATGCCTGACTAACCTAATTGCCTTCTATGATAAGATAACCGGCTCTGTGGATGAGGGGAAAGCAGTGGATGTGCTATTTCTGGACTTTAGCAAAGCTTTTGATACAGTCTCCCACAGTATTCTTGCCAGCAAGTTAAAGAAGTATGGGCTGGATGAATGGACGGTAAGGTGGATAGAAAACTGGCTAGATGGTCGGGCTCAACGGGTAGTGATCAATGGTTCCTTGTCTAGTTGGCAGCCGGTATCAAGTGGAGTGCCCCAAGGGTCGGTGCTGGGGCCGGTTTTATTCAATATCTTCATTAACGATCTGGAAGATGGTGTGGACTGCACCCTTAGCAAGTTTGCAGATGACACTAAACTGGGAGGAGTGGTTGATACGCTGGAGGGTAGGGATAGGATACAGAGGGACCTAGACAAATTAGAGGATTGGGCCAAAAGAAATATGATGAGGTTCAACAAGGACAAGTGCAGAGTCCTGCATTTAGGACGAAAGAATCCCATGCACTGCTATAGACTAGGGACCGAATGGCTGGGCAGCAGTTCTGCAGAAAAGGACCTAGGGGTTACGGTGGACGAAAAGCTGAATATGAGTCAACAGTGTGCCCTTGTTGCCAAGAAGGCTAATGGCATTTTGGGTTGTATAAGTAGGGGCATTTCCAGCAGATCGAGGGATGTGATCATTCCCCTCTACTCAGCACTGGTGAGGCCTCATTTGGAGTACTGTGTCCAGTTTTGGGCCCCACACTACAAGAAGGATGTGGATAAATTGGAGAGAGTCCAGCGGAGGGCAACAAAAATGATTAGGGGGCTGGAGCACATGACTTACGAGGAGAGGCTGAGGGAACTGGGATTGTTTAGTCTGCAGAAGAGAAGAATGAGGGGCGATTTGATAGCTGCTTTCAACTACCTGAAAGGGGGTTCCAAAGAGGATGGATCTAGACTGTTCTCAGTGATAGAAGATGACAGAACAAGGAGTAATGGTCTCAAGTTGCAGAGGGGGAGGTTTAGGTTGGACATTAGGAAAAACTTTTTCACTAGTAGGGTGGTGAAGAACTGGAATGGGTTACCTAGGGAGGTAGTGGAATCTCCTTCCTTAGAGGTTTTTAAGGTCAGGCTTGACAAAGCCCTGGCTGGGCTGATTTAGTTGGGTTTGGTCCTGCTTTGAGCAGGGGGTTGGACTAGATACCTCCTGAGGTCCCTTCCAACCCTGAGATTCTATGATTCTATGATTCAATCCAGATCTCTTTGTGTCAGTACCCCGTCTTCTTCATTATGTACCAGTCCCCTAATCTTTGTGTCATCTGCAAACTTTATCGGTGATGATTTTATGTTTTCTTCCAGACCCCTGATAAAAACGTTAAATAGCTTGGGGCCAAGACCCAATCCCTGCATGGCCTCACTCAAACCCGTGCGATGATTCCCCATTTTCAATGACATTTTGGGGTGTGGCAGGGGCATAGCCAGGGAATCTACAACTGTGAACCAAGCCTCCCAGGAAGGGGGAGTTGCAGAGGCTGCTAGTGCTCCTGCAGTCAACAGGATTGTGTCTCCCTGCCTGCCCATCCATGTCATCCAGCACCACGCTCATCTACTCGGGCGTGACCAGGAAGCAGGAAACTGAAAATCTTGGGGAGCAAACGCAGGTGCAGAATGATTTGCTTGGAAAGGTCTGGAAATGGGGCTGTGAGCTGGGCTGCCAGCGAGAGTCTGTGATTATGGGCAGCTCAGGCTGGATGGATGAAAAGAGGAGGGTTTGGGGTTTTTTAAAACCAGACTCCTGGATTATCACCAACTTTCTGGCCCACTAAAAGAGCCACAACATCCTCAAAATGACACTGGCGCTGTAAAGCCGCTCGGCGCAATCTGCGATTCTCTGGCACACTCCCTCTTTGGGGCAGGGCTGTAGGCAAGGGAGTGCAATCTGGCAGGGACAGATGGGTTTTTTCGCTCTGTACTAACAGGAGCAGCGCCTGGTGCATTTCAAACCCCCTCCGTTCATTTCCTTTGGCTTCCTGTAATTTGCCTTGTATGTCAAATTGTGTCACTATGGCAACCCGTTTCCATGACAGCAAATGACAAACTTTTCCGCTGCCAGTTGCCCCTGCTGGCTTCCTATGTCGTGCAACAGCAAACACCCAGAGAGGGGAAACAAACATCCCTCCATCTCCCAGAAGAATTCACGGGGAGCCTTCCTTCTGCTACCCAACAGTCCCTCCTTTGCTCCACCACACCTGGCTAGCTAGAATAACAGAGCTGGCATGCAGGCTTGGAACAGTGGCACCTGGGAAGAAGAAAGCTATGACTTATGCACTGCCAATGGCGCTGGCCCAGCACAAGATATACATTGTCTCTCTATCCCTGCTTCATCCTGGAAGCTGAATCAAGGCAGGTGGGCTCTGGCAATGAGCTACCAGGACTTTCACCCGCAAGACACTGGTTCAAAGCCAGGTCAGATCAACAGTGACTGAATGATTCTGACTCTTGGGTACGCTAGGGCAGCTCTGTGCTAGGCTCCTAATGCAAAGCTGTCCTCAAGCCAGTGGAGGAATTCCCTGCACTGTGTGGGAATAGCAGCCCTTAGTCACGGGGATCCTCAGCTACCAGAATGGCTCCTGAGTGCCTTAGCAGCTGGTGCAGATTAGAGCAGCCCTGAGGCTGTTCTAATGTACACCAGGGACCAGGCTGATCCGGAGCCAGCCTCAGGACTGAGGGTTTCGGGGCTGCAAAGGGATCCTTTGGATCTCCCTTCAGCTGCATCCAGCAGCTGAGAATCTGACCTCCTCTATCTCAGTGTCTCTCAATGTGTCTCCACCTTTCCAGACGACTGTACTCCTTTCAGGAGTCTGATTTGTCTCGCGTACCCCATTTGACCTCACTTAAAAATTACTTGCTTACAAAATCAGACAAAAATACGTTCTCATTTTTACCATATAATTAAAAAATAAATCAATTGGAATATAAATATCGTACTTACATTTCAGTGTATGGTATATAGAGCAGTATAAACAAGTCATTGTCTGTATGAAATTTTAGTTTGTACTGTCTTTGCTAGTGCTTTTTATGTAGCCCCTTGTAAAACTGGGCAAATATCTAAATGATTTGATGTACCCCCTGGAAGACCTCTGCGTACCCTGCAGGCCTGGTTGAAAACCACTGATCTGTTAGCTTTTAAGTGTCCCACGTGTAACGAGCATTGTGGGTCTCAGACCAGTTCCTGAAGGACAGGTGTCCACATCACCCATGCCACAATTAGCACCCTTGAGACAAACTGAGCAGGGAAGGCCTGGAGACTGAACTCCCCTGCCCAGTGCTGGGGAAGTGGGGAGACGGCGTCCCACCAGAAGAGCAGGAGAGGGTAGCTGAGCTGTGCTGTGGCCTTTCTGCTGCCTGACAGGCCTGTGGGGCTGCCCCCTCAGTGCTCCCACCATGAGGCCCCCGGTGTTAAGTAAAACTCCCTCAACTCCCATTGGCTTCAGTGGGCCAAATCCAACAGGCAGCATTCCCACGGACTTCACCTGCCTAAGGGCAGAACGCACACCAAGTCTGGGCTTCAGGATCAGGCCAGGCGGGCAATAAGGAAGCGCTGCCCCTTTGCAGGATTGGGCCCCTCATTTGCAATAAGACTTCAAGTGCTGTGTGATGTAAGCACAGTCCTTTCCCCAGGCAGGCTGCATTCACTGCTCGGAGCTGAACAGTCTGTACCGTTTCACGGTGGGGTTGCACGTGTGAATCTACCAGGCAGCAAGATACGATCAGGGGGGAATCTAATAAATCCGAACGGAGAAATCTCAACAGGAAAAAACTGGTTTCCCCTCCCAGTGATGGGCGGTTTTACAGGCACAATGGAGGGTTCTGCACACAAACCGGTGGGGGGGAGAGAAAGCTTTCTATGTATGGTGAGAACATCCCAATCCCTCTCAAGTGTTTGGAGAGGAACCAATGTCTGAGTTCCCCAGGACAGGCACTGTCCAGAACTTCCTTTGCACACGTTTACAATCTGACTCCCCGTTGTCTTGGAGGACGTGGTGGAGTTCTGGATGGTGAGCAGCAAGCTGGTTTTCTTTTTTTTTGGTGGCTGCCATATTGTGCTCCAGAACCTTCAAAATGTGACCCACCAGAGCCATGTCTGCCTGAGTCTGCAGACAGCCTGAACCAATCACTTGGCAAGGTGTGAACAACCCCATGTCATTTCAAGTGTGTGTGAACTCTGAAGCCTAAAGATGACCGGTTGAATGCCAACACTGAAAACTTATTTAGCACTAATCAAAGAAAGGAGGGGACTGCTCACAGAAAGACCAGCACCAGCTGCTGTGAATGGCATGTCATCTTGGTGTCAGGAGTAGGCAGAGCTTAGGTTGTGGGTGGAGCTTAGGAAAATAACACTGTGGTGTTTTTTTTCCAGATTGCCACCTGTTGCTGAAAGCATTGAAAAGCAATAACAATCATTGTTAGCCATGAACAGAGGGCTTGGGGCCTCTGAGTTAGACAGAATTAGGCTGGGCTTCGGGATCTGAGTCTTAATCAGGCCTAGGGGTGGGGTTCAAAGGCATCACAATCTCATGGGTTGCCTCGACATGATCCCAGCCTCATGTGGCAGAAGGGTCACACTATCAGTTCTTCTTGTGGTGCGATGGGTGGAGACCCCCTTGAGACCCCACCAGACCACAATTTGGGCCAGGGGCACGGGAACAGGGGGGCCAAGGCCCCCCACTTTTTACCAGTTATAAGGGCGAGTGACAGAGGGAGGGGGTGGAGAGGAGCGAGTGGGGAGCAGGGTCTTGGGGGGAAGAGGCGGTGTGGGGATGGGGTCTTGGGGGAAGGGGCAGCACGAAGGTGGGGGTTGGGGGGGCAGGGCCACGGTTCAGGCGCTGGTGGCCCCCCCACTTTTAGGGCGCTTCCGCTGCTCCTGATTTGGGTGGCTTACAGAGTCTTTCCCCTGCTTGGGGCACACAAGGGGATTCGTCACACAAACGAAAAGGGGTTCTTTGCCCTCCCCTGGGAATCACAGTAAAAGAAAAAGACAAAAGGTGGTCAAGTCTTTTGTTCACCCCTTGGGGGTTTGGCTAATCTGGACACGCCCGTGTCTTTGGTCAGGGTCTGCCACCAGCCTCTCCTTTCGGTAACCCCCCTTTAAACCTGGTCCATCCAGCAGCAGGGGCAGCAGGGTGTGCAACTGTCTTCCTCTTTGCTGATCTATCGCTGTAGCCAACAGTCTTCCCCCGAATCACCATCCCTTGGGGGGAAGGGGGGGAGGAGGGCTTTCCTTCTTTTAAGCTTCCTCCCTCCACCAGAGCAACCTCACAGGGGTGTCTGGGTAGTGCTGGCTGAGCCCATCAGAGCTCATAAGCCTCCTCCCTACTAGCCTGAGGGTCATAGAATCATAGAATCATAGAAGATCAGGGTTGGAAGGGACCTCAGGAGGTATCTAGTCCAACCCCCTGCTCAAAGCAAGACCTAATCGTTTGCTTTAGACCCATCTCATGGGGCTTGAGCGCAAATGCAGGGGGGGCATTAGTGCAGCCAGAGGCAGAGAACAACCCAGTGGAGCACCGCTAGGCACTATCGCTGCCCGCTGCACGGGCTGAGGCCCGGCCTGGGGGTGGGCAAGATCCTCTCGGCCCTGGTGTGGAACTGAATTCACACAGGGGACTACGAGGTGGCGAGGAAGGGACCCTGCGCTGGGGCCAGGAAAGCGCTCCAGCTAGCGGCAGGGCTGACGGCACTGGCCCATTGCTGAAGGCTGATGCTATGGAACTCTGCCCCGGGGTGGGCGGATAGAGGAGCCTAACCCCCCTGCTCAGCTTTATCCTTTCCCCTCCCCCAGCTCAGTGCTCATTAACATTCAGCAAGGGGACGCCTGGCTTCAGCCAGAAGCTGCCTGTCTAAAAATAGCTGCCGGCTCCAGGCTGGGCCTGGGAGCAGTTCCTCTGGTGGATTCGAGGGGAGACTATGCAAAAAGGAGAACAATAAAGAGGGCCAAAATAAATACACCAGCTTCACTGCCCTGCAGAGGGGCTGGGCTGGGGGACGGATGGCCCAGCTCAAAAGCCTCTGATGCTGATAGCACAGCCAACAGATATCTGCCCCTAGGATGATGACCCATTAGCTCATGAGAGGGAGCCGTGGAACAATCGACACCGCTTTCATGGAGAGCTTTACCACCACAGGTGCTCCAGTGTCACTCTGGAGTAAAGCTGGAGCGACGGATGGAGTCACTGGGGTTACTCTGGGTTTATATTGGTAGTAGAGCAGAATTTGGCCCAAGACGGACAGGAAAGGGCAAAGAGTGCGTGAGAATCACCCTCACCTCCCGTGTATCCCCTTAAATCCTTATCCCTCTTTCATCTGTGCACCAGCCCGGTGCTTAGACGTGTCTCCCACTCGTGCCCCTAGTCACCATCCTTTCCCCTTTTAAAACCATGCTGCTCCCACCATGCCTGTCAAGGACAATCTGTTCAAGGCGCTGACACCGCTGTGGGCTTGCGTCTCCTGCTGTGCACCTGCACCCTTTCACCCACGTCTGCCAGAGACTGCACGCTCCCAGGATCGGGGCCATGACGCCTGGCTGTAGAGAGCTGAGCGTGCTGCCAGCACTTAACCAGTAATGGCGCAGATCACTACCTAGGACTTCATGGCTGCTGTTGTGTCTCCATTGCAACAGGAGGGGTGGAATTCACAGCCTCCTGCTCCAAGAGCAGGGAACCCTACCACCTGAGCAAACAGAGAATCTCCGCTAGCTGGTAGCAGTTAAGGCCTATGACACACAGCTCGGCAGTTCTGATTCTATCCAGCAGAGGTAGCACATAAACACTAAGCCAGCTCATTACCACATCATCATCTCCCAGCAATGGTAGAGGAAGCATCACAATGTCTTGGTCTCCTCTAAGAATACAACCCCTGCCCTCCATCTGGCCTCTCTTTAACTCAGCTTTCGGCGATGTCCCTTTGGCAGCCCATTGGCTGATGTCAGGCAAACGCACAGCTCTCAGCAGAGGCCTTTAGAGCAGAGAGGATGCTCACCACAGCGGGCCGTCGCCAAGGCAACGGGAAGCGCTGATGAAGTGCCCTTTCCTACCTCGGCAGAAGGGGTTGGAACAACATGTTGACTCTGTCCCCGTGAGCAGCTGTGAGCTCACTGGCTCCTCCCGGAGTCCGAACGCAGGGATCTGGCAGCCCTGAGATCCAGGCAGTTCGCGATGGCCATGTTACATGTGAGATGGGTCCTCCGAGCCACTGCCTTAAAAAACTAAGGTGCTGTGTGGCTGTTCAAGTTCCTACTGGTTTTTCCCATACACCAGGGCTTTACCCTAACATCCTGAAGTAAAATGTCCCCCCTCCGCTCTGCTTATCCATCCCCCTGCACTCCAGAGCTGGCTGCATTTCAGTGGTGCTGCGAGGAATGTGATGATTAAGGACAGTCCATGTCCTGAATGCAGAAGGGTCAGGGCCGGCGCAACCCATCAGGCGACCTAGGCGGTCGCCTAGGGCACGGCTATTTTGGGTGTGCCGGCGCCGCGGCCACCCGTTCAAATTTGGGGGCGGGACCTTCCGCCGCCTAGGGCACCGGAAGAGCTGGCGCCGCTACTGAGAAGGGTAGATGCTCCCCCATGCTCTGCTTCTTTTTTTGGCATGGGGGAGGCCCCAGCAGGCCTAGGGATGGTCCAGTCCCCATCCCAGAGCTACAACCAGCTCCCTGCGGGCCCCTCTCCCTGGTGCACCACAAGGATCTTGGCTAGAGCGGAGAATCTGGCTCAGGGCTTAACTGGAAGTCCTGGTCCTGATGATCAAAACCAGAAAGAGCACAGCAGCAGCCGGGGGGCGCTGAGGTCTCTCTCCAGCAGGGGAAGCGGGCCATTAGCCCCTGAGTGCTCCTGCAGACAAGAGGGCAAGTGCTGGACGGCCCCAAGGCAGGCAGAAAGGGGCTGTGTACGACAGGAAGACCCCTCCACTTCCCTAGTGCCTCTCAGCTGAGGCCAAATCCAACCCCAAGGTTGACAAACAGCTCGCAGAGCGATCCTGCCGTCAGCCACTAACTAGCCTAGATCAGCACAGCAGGGCCCTGCTCCTGCCATACAAATGGATCGTTCTAATGAAAGGGGCTATGGACGTACAAAAGACCAGGCCAGCTTCCCTGCTGCACCTAGTTATAGAGGCGTGGAGTCCTAGAAATGTCGGGAAGGGACCTCAAGAGGTCATCTAGTCCAGCCCCCTGCCCTGAGGCAGGGCCAAGTAAACCTGGACCGTCCCTGACAGGTGTTTGTCCAGCCTGTTCTTAGAAACCTCCAGTGATGGGGGTTCCACAACCTCCCTTGGAAACCTGTTCCAGAGCTTAACTCCCCTGAGAGGTAGAAAGTTTTCCCCTAATATGAAACCTAACTCTCCCTTGCTGCAGATTAAGCCCATTCCTTCTCCTCCTACCTTCAGTGGCCATGGAGAATGATTGATCCCCATCCTCTCTATAACAAATCTTAACATAGTTGAAGACTTATCAGCCCCCCCACCTCCCAGGCGTCTTTTCTCAAGACTTAACAGGCCCAGTTTTTTTAACCTTTCCTCATGGGTCAAGTTTTCTAAACCTTTATCATTTTTGTTGCTCTTCTCAGGACTGTCTCCAATTTGTCCACATTTTCCTAAAGTACGGCACCCAGAACAGGACACAGTACTGCAGCTGAGGCCTCACCAGTGCTGAGTACAGAGGGACAATTACCTTCCGTATCTTACAAATGACACTCCTGTTAATACACCACAGAAGGATATTAGCCTTTTTCGCATCTGCATCACATTCTGGATTCATATTCAATTTGTGATTCTCTATAACCCCCAGACCCTTGGCAGCAGTACGACCCGCTAGCCAGTTATTCCCCAGTTTGTAGTTGTGCATTTGATTTTTCCTTCCTAAATCAAGTACTTTGCATTTGTCTTTATTGAATTTCATCTTGTTGAATTCAAACCAATTCTCCCTTTTCTCAAGGTCATTTTGAATTCAAATCCTGTCCTCCAAAGTCCTTGCAACCCTCCCAGCTTAGTGTCATCCACAAATGTTATAAACATGCTCTCCACCCTGTTATCCAAGTCACTAACGAAAATACAGAATAGTACCAGACCCAGGGCTGACCCCTGCAGATCTCACGAGATACGGCCCCCAGTTTGAGAGCTAACCATTGATAACTACTACTACTCTTTGAATACAGTCTTTCAACCAGTTTTGCACCCACTTTACAGTAATTTAATCTAGACCACATTTCCCTAGTTTGCCTATGAGCATGTCATGTGGGACTGTGTCAAAAGCCTCACTAAAATCAAGGTATATCAGGCTTACAGCTTCCCCACCCCCCCATCCATGAGGCCAGTAACCCTGTCAAAGAAGGACATTCAGATGGTCTGGCATGATTTGTTCTTGACAAATCCATGCTATTACTTATAACCTATTATCTTCTAGGTGCTTGCAAACTGATTGTTTAATACTTTGTTCCAGTATCTTGCCAGGTACTGAAGTTCGGCTGATTGGTCTATAATTCCCCGGGTCCTCTTTGTTCCCCTCTTTAAAGATAGGTAGTATGTTTGCCCTTCTCCAGTCCTCTGGGACCTCTCCTCTCCTCCATGAGTTCTCAAAGGTGATTGTTAATGGTTGGGAGCAGCAGAACAGGGGTGCTAGCAGGAAGTACGGCTCCTTGATTATCTGCCCAGGCTGTACTGACCTTAGGGACCATCCATCAGCTGGGGGTGTGGGGAATGCATAGGGTGACCAGACAGCAAGTGTGAAAAATCAGGACAGGGGTGGGGAGTAATAGGAGCCTATATAAGACAAAGCCCCAAATATCGGGGCCGTCCCTATAAAATTGGGACATCTGATCACCCTAGGAATGCATCATATTCTGGCCGCTCCTTCCCCCTGGCTCTGGGGGCTGTGGGAAGGGGATGTACAAGCCAGCTCTACACTCCACTCTCCCCCCCCCACCATGTCTCTGTTACCTTTGCATCCCCTGAGTGGCACCCAGGGGGATGGAACAGGAGTGAGAATCACAATGTAACACACCACACCCTGCTGTCAGGGGATCCAGTGGTAGCACCTAATGGCACTCAGTTCAGGCCTGGAACCTGGAAACTGATCCAGATGCAATATACACTCCCGTCTACCTGAATGGCCTGGCAGACATCTGAAACATTCACGTCACGGGGGCCTTTGGATACACAGAAGTGCTATTTTGAGCTGCAGTTTCACTGAAACAAGCGCTAAGAGGCTAATGGAGAAGTTATTAGCAGGTGATTAACTAACACTAACACTAATTAACTATGGAGGGAGGGGATAACTAGGATCTTTGGATAAAGGGAATTTGGAGGACTGGAATGATATGGTATTTGGTGGGAGAGACTACGCCCGATTCTCCTCCTGCTCACACCACAAGACACCTCTGCCCTCAGAGGAGTGATTCCTGAGCCACGCAGGCAGGAGTGCAATCGAAATCAGCCCTTTAAAGAGTCCCTCAGACACACCTGTTTCCTCAAGGCTGGAAGCAAGCAGGGATCCCTGGCTCCCCGGGGAGTGGACAGGGAGTGAGGGCTGAACGTTCACCCGCTCTGCCCCAGGCTCCGCATGAATGCTAGCATGGGACCATGCCTGTCTCCTGTCTGCGGCCTTTAGGAACAATGGAGGCTTTAAATAGGCTATGGCTGAGCTTTCCCTGGGCTTACAAGTGGGCGATTGTAATACAGTCAGCAGATAGCCATGGGATCGAATTAGGTAAACCCGCCCCGCCCGCCCCAAAGAGCGGCTAAAACTGTCCTCCCCATGACACATCCACATGCCACCAGGGCCGGCGCAACCTATTAGGCGACCTAGGCGTTCGCCTAGGGCGCGGCTATTTTGGGGGCGCCGGTGCCGCGGCCGCCCGTTCAAATTTGGGGGCGGGACCTTTGTTGGGGGCGGCATTTCGGGGGCGGGACCTACTGCATGCCACAGAGCTAGGCTCAGGCAGGATCCACCATCCCCTCCCCAACACCAAAACAGAAACTTCATCCTTCAAGAGGCCTTTCCAGAAGACTGCCCCACATCCCTGCCTGGTCCCGAGCCTTGCACCAGATCTTTCCTTTATCCCCCCCCCATCCACACCACCTCCTGAATCCTCCTGCACCGGAGACTTGCCCTGTGTGAAATCCATGGTGCTGCTGACAGTTTTTGTACGGCAGTAGCAGCCTGAGGCCCCAGCTGAGATCAGGGCCCCTCTGTATACACGCAGAGTCAGAAATAATCCCTGCCCAGAGGAGCTAGGAGCAGTTCCTGCTTCAAAGGAGCCACCTAGCTCCAGGGAAGTTAAGTAGAGAAGATATTTGGACTTTATCTTTTACCCTTCAAACTAATATTCCTTCCACTGGGCCCATCTGGTTCCTCTAAATCAGGGGTGGCCAACCTGGGGCTCCGGAGCCACATGCGGCTCTTCAGCAGTTAATATGCGGCTCCTTGTCTAGGCACCGACTCCGGGGCTGGAGCTACAGGCGCCAACTTTCCAATGTGCCGGGGGGTGCTCACTGCTCAGCCCCTGGCTCTGCCACAGGCCCTGCCCCCACTCCACCCCTTCCTGCCCCCTCCCCTGAGCCTGCCGTGCCCTCGCTCCTCCCCCTCCAAACCTCCTGCATGCCACGAAACAGCTGATTGGGAGGGAGGGGGAGGCGCTGATCGGCGGTGGGCAGGAGGTGCTGGGAGCGGGATGGGGGAAGCTGATTGGGGGGCTGCTGACGTATTACTGTGGCTCTTTGGCAATGTACATTGGTAAATTCTGGCTCCTTCTCAGGCTCAGGTTGGCCACCCCTGCTCTAAAGCATGGGAGTAAGCACTGCTTGGGTCATCAGCACTAGCCCGAGACGGAAAGCTTTATTCAGGAACAGCTATTCCCGTATCACTCCAGGCGCAGACAAGCCCTCAGTGTCTACTCTGGGATTTGCACCAGTTTCATTGAACGGGTTTAAACTCACACCTTTAGCTGAGCCATTGCCGTGTTCTGCCTAGACAAGCCCACAGCCAGTAGGACTGCCCGAGGGCTGAAGGCTGTAGTGTACGAGCCCTGGGCCTGTCTTGCCCTTCGCTTGCTGCATAGTGCTCCTGGCCATTTCCAAACACTCTCCCTGCGTGGAGAGTTCAGCGCAGGCTGCCGCAGGAGCTGCATGCCCCCAGAACATGGTTAGGACCTTCTGGGGAGCTGCAGAGAGATTTCAGAAATTGAACAGACTATCAACAGGCTTTTTTCAAATTTAGTTTTCATAAATTTAGGGTTAAGGTCAATATTGTCAAAAATAGGAGCCTAAAGTGAGGCTCCAAAATCCTGATGTAGGTTTCTGTTAATATTAATTATCTGGACTGCAGGAGCACTTACGAGTGCCGGGCATGGACCAGGACCCACGGTGCCAGGCGCTGTACAAACACAGAACAGAGATGGTCTCTGCCTCAAAGAGCTGAGAGAACGAACCTGATTTTCAAGTGTTGCTCACCCAGCTCCTGATGAAATAAAGAGGCGTTTCAGGGGGCTCGGCCCTTTTGAAAAAGCAGGACACTTCTAATCAAGTGTCTAAATATGGATTTAGGAGTCTAACATTAGGCTCTTGCTTTTGAAAATCTTGGCTCGGTGGCGCAATGCCACAATATGTCACGGGGTTAAATCTTAACAAACCAGTACAAACACTTTCAGGACCAGCAAACTTTTCCAAGCACTGGTCCTGGACCAGTGAACGGCAGCAAACATTTCTGACCCTTACTGTCTGAAAGTGCAGTGCTCAGATTACTGGTACTTGGCTCCACTGGAAATCCCTGTGAATCTCAGAGTCTGGTATTACACTGCCTCTTCTCCCAGTGCTAATAAAAGCGCACTGTTAAAGTTCTTCCCCCAGGTTCCCAGTGCGATGGTGATGGGTGAGGTGGTTTTGGTGAGGTGGGAGCAGAAGAGAACTTGGTATTACTGCAGCATCTTGCCCAGCCATCAGACAGCAGAGAGATTTCATTTTTGCCTGGAGATTTGATTATACACTCGAGAGTTAATTACACTGGCAGAACCCGGGGCAGGATTTTACTAAACAAGTTATGGCTTCCAAGTGATGGGGGTCTGGAAAGTCTCTCCCTGCTATGCGTGTGTGAGCCACGTACCTACGCACTTGCTGATGGACAAGATATATTCAGGAATGTATGCTAATTCATGCAGCAGCTGAGGATCCATCTTGCAACACTTACATGACTAAACCTTAGTGCTGGGAAGATCCCATGGGTTATTAAGAATTAATCATGACACAGTAATAATTAGGGTCCTACCAAATTCACGGCCATGAAAAACACGTCACAGACCGTGAAATCTGGTCTCCCCCCCGTGAAATCTGGTCTTTTGTGTGCTTTTACCCTATACTATACGGATTTCACAGGGGAAACCAGCGTTTCTCAAATTGGGGGTCCTGACCCAAAAGGGAGTTTCAGGGGGGGTCACAAGGTTATTTTAGGGGGTGTTGTGGTATTGCCACCCTTACTTCTCCACTGCCTTCAGAGCTGGGTGGCCAGAGAGCAGCATCTGTTGGCCAGGTGCCCAGCTCTGAAGGCAGCACCCTGCCAGCAGCAGCACAGAAGTAAGGGTGGCAATACCATACCATGCCACCCTTACTTCTGCGCTGCTGCCTTCAGAGCTGGGCGGCCGGAGCGGGGCAGCTGCTGAGTGCCCAGCTCTGCAGGCAGCAGCGCAGAAGTAAAGGTGGCAATACCATGCCATGCCATCCTTACTTCTGAGCTGCTGCTGGCGGCGGCTCTGCCTTCAGAGCTGGGCTCCCAGCCAGCAGCCGCTGCTCTCCAGCTGCCCAGCTCTGAAGGCAGCACCGCTGCCAGCAGCAGCGCAGAAGTAAGGGTAGCAGTACAGTAACCTGCCCTACAATAACCTTGCAAGCCCCCCACAACTCCTTGTGGGGACAGGTCTCCTACAATTACAACACTGGGACATTTCACATTTAAATAGCTGAAATCATGAAATTTACAATTTTTAAAATCCTATGACCGTGAAATTGACCAAAATGGACCATGAATTTGGTAGGGCCCTAGTAATAATGATACCCAGCGCTATCTAGTGCTTTTCATCAGTGGATCGCAAAAAGATTTACAAAGGAAGTAAGCATCATTATCCCCATTTTACAGGTTGGGAAACTGAGGCACGGGGAGGTGACGCAACTTCCCCAAGGTTGTCCAGTAGGCCCATGGCCGAGCAGAAAGTAGAACCCAGGGCCCAAGCCACCCATGTATTCAGAAAAGATACTTCATATCCAAAGCCCACCAGAGCCTGTGGAAAGACTCCCATTGACGCCAATGGACTTTCGATCAGGTCCGTTACAGGTATCCATATTTAGGACCTGCTCCTGCTTCCAATATATGGAAAGGACTTTTGGCAGCGACTCCAATGGGAGTAGGATTGGGCCCTTATTCTCCCTCAAGGACTTGCAAACCAAACCTGCACACTTCCAAAAATCACTTTCTGCCTGGGATCTCTCTGCCTCCTCTAGCGCAGGTGGGAAGGATTCTGCGGCTGGAACTTGCCTGACAACGCTGATGATGATGCAGAAGGCAGAAGAGAACCCAGCTGGCTTGGCTCTGCAGACCTAAGGGGAGTCAAATCCAGGGATCTGTCTCAAAGACACACAGGGAAGTGACCTGTGGAGTGAACAGGGGCCATTTTTACCCAGATCCCTTTTCTGAAAACACACACACCTTTTAGGGTTCAGGTATTAGTCGCAGGGAAGTCGAGGAACACAGAGCTAAAGTTCCCATGGGAATGTCATCTGCCCTACTTCTCTCATGCATTACGATAGGCTCTTTGATTATATGATCTCAGAGCATGTGAAATAACAATATTATATATATTTAGGGCTTCTGTTTTGGGGGGTTTATTCATTTCATTTTGAGGGGTTTGTTTTTAGCAGTTTTTGAGTTCTGTGTAGATGTCCAAAAACCAGGGGTTTACAGGGCTCTCTCTTTATATACACACACACATAGTGCTGTTTGAAACAGCACTAGCCTAAAGCACACTAGCGAACCTTTCATACACACCAGCAGGATCTACATGGACAAATTAATGCACAACACACTAGTGCCCTTTAGAAATCTTACCCCTGCAGTTGGCATGACTACTCTGTACAAACAAGCCTTTAGATACAAGCCAGGGAGCAGGGAGATCGCCTGTATAAACAAACTGCACTGGGAAAGAGATGTGAAGCCAAAGCAAATCGAATAACCATGTCCAGTGTTTTCCCGGTGTTCATTGGAGAAACACCAATTACATTTTTTTTTTTAATTGGGAGTGTTTTATCAGTGTTCTCTGTTAATACTTGCAATCAGAAACCTCATTTATATTGCAGTAGCACCTAGTCATGGACCAGCGCCCCCTGGTGCTAGGTGCTGTACAAACACAGAGCAAAGGGACAGTCCCTTCCCCACGGCGCTTGCGATCGAAGTAAGTACACCTTCGACACACTGTGCCAATATTAAGGGCTCTAATTCGCCATTTAGCCCCAGCTCTGAGCACAGGGAAGAGGGGAGCCAACCTGCCCCACAGGGAGCTCTGAGGATGCACAGACAAGAGGTGCATGCCTGCTGCTACCACCCCTTAGAGAGTGCCAGTCACTGAGCAAGGGGAGGAATGGGACCAAGGCTCCACCTCCCACTGTGGGGTGGCTTGTGCCGTAAGCAGCGCTGGCAGGGAGCAGTCCCTGCAATCAGGAAAGCACAGGAACTGAGATGGTGGCCACCACCCGAGCACCTGGGGCAGCCACAATTTGGCCCTTATTAATCAATCCTCTGCATGAGGCAGGTAAGTGTCACGGTCCCCCTTCCGCAGACAGGGAAATGCAGGCACAGCATGGGGAAGAGATGTGGCCAGGGCCACAAAGTGAGTCGGTGGCAGAACCCGGAGTGCAACCCAGGAGTTCATGGTCCCCTGCCCCATGCTCAGGCCTCTACTGCACCTCTGCTCCTTACACGACACATTGTAGAAACAGTTCCCAACACCCTTCTTATTGCCTTCATATCAACTCCCTCGCCTTTATCGGCTCAACCCCCAAATACTGAAATAAAGGCAGAGTAGGAGGATGCCCCGTCCTGCCGAGAGTTCTACTTTCCCTCAGCACCGTCTTGTCAAGGAATCAGGGCGCAGCAGCACTGAAGAAAGCTCCTGATGATACAGCTGGAGCTCTGCTAAGGCAGAAGAGACCAAACCCCTCCCTCTCCCCCACTCAATTCTCCCAGCGCCCTATTACTAGGTTGAAAGATGAAGAGCGTTGTCTTAATTGGCCCTGCTGTGGCTTGGGTAATTGGGCTGCTGCTGACTAGGCCGGGGCAATGCTTGCGAGGAAAAGCCAATGCCGGAAGAAGCACATGACCAACGTGGACTAGGGCACCCAGCGCGGGTTCAGGCGCTGAATCTGATCCGACGCGGCAGAGAAACTGTCCCCCGGCCGCTGGCCACCAACGCTCACTGCTTCAGCTTGGAGACGCTGCTAAGGAGAGGCTGCTTCCACGTCCCAGCTTCCCATGGTCCATGCTGGGAGCAGGTCGGAGAGCGTGAGCCACGTACAATCAGGCCGGGTCACTGCTTGGATGGGCGATGAAGGCAAGAGGTACGGGGCTAGGGTGACCAGATGTTCCGATTTTATAGGCTCTTCTATAGGCTCCTATTACCACCCACCCCATGTCCCGATTTTTCACACTTGCTGTCTGGTCACCCTAGGGCAGGGGTAGGCAACCTATGGCACGCGTGCCGAAGGCGGCACGCGAGCTGATTTTCAGTGGCACTCACACTGCCCAGGTCCTCGCCAGCGGTGCGGGGGGCTCTGCATTTTAATTTAATTTTACATGAAGCTTCTTAAACATTTTAAAAACCTTATTTACTTTACATACAACGATAGTTTAGTTCTATATTATAGACTTATAGAAAGAGACCTTCTAAAAACGTTAAAATGTATGACTGGCACGCCAAACCTTAAATCAGAGTGAATAAATGAAGACTCGACACACCACTTCTGAAAGGTTGCCGACCCCTGCCCTAGGGGCTGCAGTAAAGAGCATGGCTGACTCAGTACTGAGCTAATGCTCCTGAAAGGTGTGGCTGGCCACGTGAAGCCTAAGATGTGATATTTAGGGAGCCCATGGCACTTTTCACTAGTGTAAGAGTATAAACTCTGGTGTTCTGCCCAAATTCTAGCTTGGATAAGTAAATAATTCCTACCTAAAATCCCTCTGCAGTTGCAGTGGGATACAGCATTCTGCTTCACTGCGTGTCCTAAACTACTTTGCAGTAGGTTGCTGTGAACAGTTAAATGGCTACTGTGTTCCACCACAGAGGTGGAGGGATTCCAGGGATGAATAAGGAATCCCTATAGAGCATTTATAAAGTATTTTGATTAAAAGTTTATCATGATTATTACTCCTACCTGGCCAAAGTCCCCACCCTCAGGGCAAGGGATAGGGAGTCAGGACTCCTGGGTTCTATGCTAGATCTGTCATTGATTTTCTACACAGCCCTGAACTGTACTTCAGTTTCCCCATCTGAAAAGTGAGGATAACGTTTCTTACCCATGTTTGGAATGCACTTTGAGATCTCTGGATAATCATGCTCCGGAAAAATCATGGTGCAGGTCCTCAAGGAATCCATTTTGAAGCACTTGGAGGAGAGGAAGGTGACCAGGAACAGTCAACATGGATTCACCGAGGGCAAGTTATGTCTGACCAACCTGATTGCCTTCTATGATGAGATAACTGGCTCTGTGGATATGGGGAAAGCAGTGGATGTGATATCCCTTGACTTTAGCAAAGCTTTTGATACGGTCTCCCACAGTATTCTTGCCAGCACGCTAAAGAAGTATGGATGGGATGAATGGACTATAAGGGGGATAGAAAGCTGGCTAGATCGTCGGGCTCAATGGGTAGTGATCAACGGCTCAATGTCTAGTTGGCAGCTGGTATCAAGCAGAGTGCCCCAGGGGTCGGTTATGGGGCCAGTTTTGTTCAACATCTTCATTAATGATCTGGATGATGGGATGGATTGCACCCTCAGCAAGTTTGTAGATGACACTAAACTGGGGGGAGAGATAGATACACTGGAGGGTAGGGATAGGGTCCAGAGTGACCTAGAGAAATTGGAGGATTGGGCCAAAGGAAATCTGATGAAGTTCAACAAGGACAAATGCAGAGTCCTGCACTTAGGATGGAAGAATCCCACGCACTGCTGCATGCTGGGAACCGACTGGCTAAGCGGCAGTTCTGCAGAAAAGGACCTGGGGATTACAGTGGACGAGAAACTGGATATGAGTCAACAGTGTGCCCTTGTTGCCAAGAAGGCTAACGGCATATTGGGCTGTATTAGTAGGAGCATTGCCAGCACATCAAGGGAAGTGATTATTACCCTCTATTCGGCACTGGTGAGGCCACATCTGGAGTATTGCATCCAGTTTTGGGCCCCCCACTACAGAAAGGATGTGGACAAATTGGAGAGAGGCAAGCGGAGGGCGACAAAAATGATTAGGGGGCTGGAGCACATTACTTATGAGGAGAGGCTGAGGGAACTGGGCTTATTTAGTCTGCAGAAGAGAAGAGGGAGGGGGGATTAGATAGCAGCCTTCAACTACCTGAAGGGGGGTTCCAAAGAGGATGGAGCTGGGCTGCTCTCAGTGGTGGCAGATGACAGAACAAGGAGCAATGGTCTGAAGTTGCGGTGGGGGAGGGCTAGGTTGGATATTAGGAAAAACTATTTCACTAGGAGGGTGGTGAAGCACTGGAATGGGTTACCTAGGGAGGTGGTGGAATCTCCATCCTAGGAGGTTTTTAAGGCCCAGCTTGACAAAGCCCTGGCTGGGATGATTTAGTTGGGATTGGTCCTGCTTTGAGCAGGGGGTTGGACTAGATGACCTCCTGAGGTCTCTTCCAACCCTAATCTTCTATGATTGTATGACACTTGGTGAGTGAGATTTTCAGAAGTACTCCACTCCCATTTAGGCACCTGAACAGGAGGCCTCTGAAAATCTGACTGCAAACATCATCATGGGAGCTGCTGGGTGTCTGCGCACCATTGACAATCCAGTGGGTGCTGACTCTTTGAGAATCTGGCCTGATAAGCACAAACAATTCGCATTACTTCCCCCTCACCACACAGAGAGCAGAGCGGAAGGGAAGATAATATCCCCGGCTGGTCAAGAAAAAACAGTTACTGGTCCCAGGGGAGTAGGGTGACCAGATGTCCCGATTTTATAGGGATAGTCCCAATTTTGGGGTCTTTTTCTTATATAGGCTCCTATTACCCCCCACCCCCTGTCCCGATTTTTCACACTTGCTGTCTGGTCACCCTACAGGGGAGTGGAATTGTGGAAGTGGTACTGACTGCGGTGATGTGCTGTGCAGTATCAGGCTATGCTGAGGTTCCAATTCTCTGTTACTCCATCTGGGTAAATTTCCTGGCAGCAAACAACAGCATTTGAACATTAAAAAAAAAATCTTTCTAATTTTAATTTGGGGATTTGCACTAACCGTAAATAACTTGGTTAATTAAGTGGGTTTTCACTCAGAGCCTATAGGGGTTACTCTGCTACAACTGCAGATACAGAGTGTGTTGCTATGGGAACCGTGTTTTGTCATTTTTGGTCTCCATTTCCAAGTTCTCCAGTTTCCTGGGAGCTGCTGGCAATAAAATATAAAGAAGGCTGAACCCTTCTGACATGGGGATCTGCCATCCCAACAGAACAGCAGGTCACATGCTCCAGGGCAGAAGCCGACCACCAGGTAGGTCAGGAAGGAATTTCCTTCTATGAGATACTACTGCACAATGAAGGTTACAGCTTCGTCAGAAGTATCCTGCACTGGTCACTGCTGGAGACCGGATGCCAGGACTTGGTGGACCTGGTCCAGAGTCCTACATCCTCCTCCTGTTTGTTTCTTTTTAGTGGTTCACCAAAGATCCAGATTAAACCAGGCCAACTCTGGCTAACACTGGTAGCTGATGCTTTTGCTGCGCTGTAGCAGACCTCCCTGGTACCTGAACATGGACTGTGTGAGACTGCACTGTGTTAGCGGCAGCCTTTCCACTCCTCCCCATGCCCGTTCTCCTTGTCCATCAGAAAACGCTGGGAGGGGCATGCAGTGTTTGCTTCCAGCATCTCTTCCTTTAAGCTACCTATGACCTAGCAACAGGTGGATCCTGGATGACCTTCTAGATGGAAGTCATTTGCCATTGCTAAGGTGGCTAACATGCTGCATAACAAACCCAGGCTTTCCCCAGTGAATCTCAGGAGATTATCACCTGAACAAACCAGAAATCATTCCTCACTTACTCACCCCAATGATAGAGAGCTAACGCTGAGGATAGGCAATGCCAGCCGAAGCTCTCAGCCGTGGTTCAGGCCTGTGCTCAGTTCCTTTATGGAATGGTGGTCAGCTCACCACATTGATGGCTGGCTGGCTGTCACTCACTGATCAATTTCACATGCACCCCAATGAAGTACAACATGTTGAGCCAAAGCTCGAGTGGATGATTCTCTTTTCATCCACGACTCCCTCCCCTTGGTCCAGCCTATGCCGTCCTGCTTCCCTGCTATTATTGACAGACTGTGATATTAAAATCAATTTGTTTTACCGATGCCTCTTTAGAGTCCAAGTGCCGCAGGTTGTGGTATCGACAATGATTATCTGCGTCAGAGTTGACAGAGGGGAGCTGGGGGTTGTAGTGGGAAGCACGGGAGCTGGTTGAGGCTTTGGCACTGGGAAGGGAAGGCATCTTAGCCGCTTCCATTTGGGCAGGACTGGCTTTAAATTGGGATGGGAGAGGATATTCCCTACTCCAACAGCTAGCTCCCCACTACACTCTGCTCCAGTATCTTGCTTCCGTCCAGCCTAAAATAACCAGCAGTAACGCAGTTAATGTTGATATTTAAGTTGTCACTGGACTGCAGTGTAAAAACCTCACTGACATGAATGAGGCAGATGGCACATCTCTAAGCTATTGTTTCAGGCTCTCTGCAGACTCCAGCAGTCATCCCTACAGTGGTTTATGATCTATTCATCCAGCAGGTTTTCTGTGCCACCACAATGAAATAGTTTTCATTATCCCCATGATCATGGAGCACAATTATGTGGCAGTTTAAAACCATCTTACCATTAGATAATCAAGGTCAGGGGGCCGTAGTGATAATTGGGCCTACAAATTTACCGCACTTGTGAGCTCAACTGTAAAAAGTGAGTGTGAGTTCATACATTGTCACAATAACCTATGGTAACAAATGTTGATGGGAAAAGGTGCGAAAGGGAGACACAAAGACTGAATCAATCCAAACAAAAAGGCCTCCTGGTATAACTCAAGGACAGCGTTAAGCTCATGGTTGGTAAACAAGAACAGCGTGGAACCAGAAATCAGTGAACCAAAACTGGTGTGCCAGAAACTAGGCCTAACTGGTGGATGACGTGATGAGGGGCTGGGCTATTCCGCCCACCACTCCCTTTCTGGGTCCTTGAAGAGAGAGACTTTAGGGAGAAAAATTGGCTACTGGAGCGAATGTCACCATCATGGCTGCCCCCCCCACCATCTCCTGGGACCCCAGACCTTCTGCATCCTAATCCTGAGAAATGTCCTGACCAGACCAGGCCAGAGAGAGGGACCCAGATGACATCGCCACCTCCCCCGGCTCTGGCTAAATCCCAAACTCCACCTAGGATAACACAACAACTGCAACAGCAGCAGCTCCAGCCCATCTCAACTAACTTCTTCTCTGTTCCTCAAAAGGACAGTTATTGCCGTCTGTGACACCCGCTATGAGACTGTCAGACAATGGGGGGGCGGGGGGGGGGTTCCTTCTAAATCTCTCTCCAGCTAAAGGGAACAAGGGATGTTGTTAAAATGAAAGCCTCATTTAATACGTCATATTCCAAATGCTTTAACCATTTTGATTCTTTTCTAGATTATTTGATTCTTTGATAGAAGGTTAAAAGGATGTTTAATGGTGTGCTTGCCATGGTATTAAGCAAATGCAACAATGACAGATCCCGGTTGTCGACGGGTGGGATCGAACCTGGGACCTCTGAAGCATGAGCTAAAGCCACATGGCTGTTAGCTAAGGCTGTAGCAGACTCATTAATCTCTAAGGTGGTCTCAGTGCCCCTAGAGGGGACAGAACACTACACCCAGGAGGTGCGTGGGTTACACAAGCTGAGGTCTCTGCATACTAAACCCGAAACTCGTTTAACACTGTTTAATGTTGGACACTGACCTGGGTTATGTTAACACCTTGGGCCCATTTATATTATTAGAATCAATTCCGCAGGACAAGCTGTGACATTTGGGCCCATCTCCAGGTGTTTGGATCCAGAGTTCTGGTCAGAGTCCATCTCTAGAAGTTAGAGCTGGAAAAGATCCACTGAGTCACCAGGTCCATCTGTCCCATCACTCCCCACAGCATATTCCCCAGTGCCTTGTCCCATCTAGCTCTGCCTTCAAGATGTGGCTCTGAATCATAGAATCATAGAACTGGAAGGGACCTCGAGAGCTCATCTAGTCCAGTCCCTTCCCTCAAGGCCGGACTAAGTATTATCTAGACCATCCCTGACAGGTGTTGGTCCAACCTGCTCTTAAAAATCCCCAGTGATGGAGATTCCACATCCTCCCTAGGCAATTTATTCCAGTGCTTAACCACCCTGACAGTTAGGAAGTTTTTCCTAATGTCCAACCTAAACCGCCCTTGCTGCAATTTAAGCCCATTGCTTCTTGTCCGATCCTCAGAGGTTAAGAAGAACAATTTTTCTCCCTCCTCCTTGTACCAACCTTTTTTGTACTTGAAAACTGTTATGTCCCCTCTCAGTCTTCTCTTCTCCAGACTAAACAAACCCAATTTTTTCAATCTTCCCTCATAGGTCATGTGTTCTAGACCTTTAACCCTTTTTGTTGCTCTTCTCTGGACTTTCTCCAATTTGTCCACATCTTTCCTGAAATGTGGCTCCCAGAACTGGACACAATACTCCTAATCAGCACAGAGTTACTTCTCGTGTCTTGCGTACAATACTCCTGCTAATACATCCCAGAATGATGTCTGCTTTTTTTGCAACAGCGTTACACTGTTGACTCATATTTAGCTTGTGATCCACTATGACCCCCAGATCCCTTTCCACAGTACTCCTTTCTAGGCAGTCATTTCCCATTTTGTATGTGTGCAACTGATTGTTCCTTCCTAAGTGGTGTACTTTGCATTTGTCTTTATTGAATTTCATCCTATTTACTTCAGACCATTTCTCCAGTTTGTCCAGATCATTCTGAATTTTAATCCTATCCTCCAAAGCACTTGCAACCCCTCCCAGCTTGGTATCGTCCGCAAACTTTATAAGTGTACTCTCTATGCCATTATCTAATCATTGTTGAAGATATTGAACAGAACCGGACCCAGAACCGATCCCTGCAGGACCCCTTCCAGCATGACTGTGAACAACTGATAACTACTCTCTGGGAACGATTTTCCAACCAGTTATGCACCCACCTTATAGTAGCTCCATCTAGGTTGCATTTCCCTAGTTTGTTTATGAGAAGGTCATGCGAGACAGTATCAAAAGCCTTACTAAAGTCAAGATATACCACATCTACCGCTTCCCCCCATCCACAAGGCTTGTTACCCTGTCAAAGAAAGCTATCAGGTTGGTTTGACCCCAGGACGAGAAGAGCTGTCATGGAAATGCCTCTTATGGTTTAATTAACTTATTTCCCTAAGTGGGACAAATACTGGGAACACCCCTATCCCACCACCACACACACAAGGGGTGAAATCGTGGCCCCACCAAAGTAAATAACAAAATTCCCATTGACTCCAGTAGGACCAGCATTCCACCCCAGATCTCGAACCTTAGCTTGCAGGATCTGATGTTTACTCAGTCCACATTTGGATGACCTCATTTACCCACCCACAAGTAACAGGAACGCTATGACAAAGGAACAAGGTTTTGCTTGTCAAAACAGCTGGAATCAGATTTGCTTTCCATAAGGATCGTTTGGGATCAGGGAAGGAAGAGTGAAGGGGGCCAGTTGATTATGGTAAGTCATCAGAATCAATTAGCACTGAACTAGATCTGTAACACTTGGTGAGATGATGAGCTGGGATATGAGAACCTTCTATAGGTATTCAGCGGGTACAGACGATCTCTCTCCCTCTTCCATGATGGGGGTGACTGACACAAAGGGGGAATGGCTAAGAAGTGGGATGAACGTGAGGAAAGGGAAATTCAGGATGAATTCTCATGAGGAAATCCTTTCCAGCAATCAGTCTGTGGAACAGCCCTTCCAGGGGAACAACAAAAACTCCACCATTTAGGGCATTTCATACTAGACTGAAGGGCTACAGGGAACAATTCTGCATTAGCTCCAGGGAGCTAGACGAAGGCCGGTGGAAGTCATTAAGGGTGCTCAGCACTTCTTCACAAGAAGCATTCAGCACCTCATGCAGGACATGATCTAACAGGTCTCGTCTGTCTCTAACATAAATAATGGTAAATAATGAAGAGGACAGATCTTCAGCACAGAGTGATCTGGATCGCTTGGTAAGCTGGGTGCAAGCAAACAACATGTGTTTTAATACGGCTAAATGTAAATGCGTCCATCTAGGAACAAAGGATGCAGGCCATACTTACAGGATGGGGGGACTCTACCCTGGGAAGCAGAGACTCTGAAAAAGATTTAGGGCTCGTGGTAGATAATCAGCTGATCATGAGCTTCCAGTGCAATACTGTGGCCAAAAGAGCTATGTGATCCTGGGACGCATATACAGCAGAATCTCGTGTAGGAGTAGAGAGGTTATTTTATCTCTGTATTTGCCACTGGTGTGACGGCTGCTGTAATACTGAGTCTAGTTCTGGTGCCCACAATTTAAGAAGGAGTTATAAATATGAGAGCTTTCAGAGAACAGGCCCCTTCGTAGAATTACACTTTCTTGTGTTGCCAACTCTTACAATTTTATCGCCAGTCTTGTGATATTTAGTGGGTTTTGTTTTCTTAAAGTCCCAGCTCCTGGAGTCATGTTATTTCATGAGAATCTCAGCTTGCATTTAAAAAGAAAAGAATGTTTCTAGCCCTTGTGGTTGCAGAGATAATCTTGAAAAAGTGAAACCCAAAAGGCTCCAACACCAAAAGGCAAAGAAAAAGATCCAAAATGTATCATTAAAAAACAAAGCAACTCATGACTTTTAAAGACAAATGTCATGATTTTTAGGGCCTGACTCATGATTTTTGAATATTTGGGGTTGGCACCAGTGAGCTTGTCTTTGCACCCTTGATAGCGCAGAGTACATTGTCAGCACTTCAGCAACATGCAGAAATCAGGGACACACCTGGGTCCTGAAAACATGTGAGTCGGGAATATTCACACTCCTAGAAATTGAGAGATGGAAAGATCATCCGTTTGTCTGTCCATCCATCGTCTGGGGCCTCATGCAGGATTGTTCCCCACACTATGTTTTCTAGTGTTTTGTCCAGCTGAGTTTTAAATGCCAAGGAGTGGGGTTTCCTATCACCCCCTTGGGAGACTACTCAACAGTCTAAGACCTATCGCTGTTAGCAGAGAGCCCCAGACACCAAATTCAAAGGCAGATGCAATGCAAATGAATTAATTGGAGGGACTTTATCAAAAGACAATGAATGCAACTGAGACAGGGCACCCAGTGAAAGAATGGGTTTTGGGGAGAGGACAAGGCAGAGCACCAAGGGATCAGTCCACTAGCAACAGAGCGAAACCTCTCTGGTTTGGAATGTCTTTTTCTTGAAAAGCGTAGTGGGTCTAGCTGGTGAATGACGGACCTTTGTGGGGTATGGGCTGCTTTCGGGGACAGCATTCAGCTTGAGCGCCGCATATGGAAATGGCAAACTTTTCAAAAGTCAGGGAATTCCCACCATTGGACTCCTATTCTGGTGGATTCTCCATCACTTGAAAGCTCGAGCTCAACAAGAAGTTCTGGGCTTGGGCCAGGAATCACTGGGTGATGCCCTCTAGCCTGTGTTCTGCAGGAGGTCAGACTAGATGATCTTAATGGTCCCTTCTGGCCTTAACATCTATTAACCTGATCTTCGCCTCCAGCTCCCCCTGGCCTGGCTCATTCAGATGGCACGCCCCAAGATCAGGGCCGGCGCAACCCATTAGGTAACCTAGGCGGTCGCCTAGGGCACTAAGATTTGGGGGGCGCCGGCCACCCCGGTTGTCAGCGCATTTCGGGGGCGGGACCTTCTGCCGCCCTGGCGGCGCTCCTGCCCAAGATGTCTACTTTATTTCTCTTCCCATGTCCATCTCAGAACCTGCTGTAGTGTCATAATAATTTATATATTGCCTTTCAGTCTGATGATGCCAAAGCAGTTCAAAATCTGACACACAATTCATACAGATCACTTCTCCCTATATCACTGAAATGCAGTCAGCTCTGGTGGGGTGAAACAGAAGTTCTGTTCCTGTCCAAATGACAGCTAGCAAAGCATGGAACAGCAAGGTCAGGTTTGCTGTCCATACTAAATAGTCACACAGACACCCTGCAGCATTCAACTTAAAAACAGGCCATTCACGATACAAGTTCCCCAACGTTAACTCAGCCCTGCCACATATACTGGGCCCCACCAGGCTCTCAGGATCTGCTCCAAAACCCATTGAAATCAACAGAAAGACTCAGATTCATTTAAAAACATTTGGATCAGGCCCTTGGTTAGAATGGAGGCAGATGGAACTGTCCCCATGCAAGAATTTGGCCCACTGTGTACATTTAACAATGAATACAGGACACAGGTCTTGATCTTACGCTAACTGAAGTTAGTGGCAAAGTTCCCATTTACTTTAATGGTGCAGGATCAAGGGTTAAATTCAGTTAATTGGGTATGAATCTGGAGTATCTGCATTGAAATCAGTGGCTCTGTTCTCTACTTTATACCTGTTTTAAATCAGAGCAGAATTTGGCCTATTAGAAATGAAAGAAACCTATTAGATCATTTAGTCCAGTGGCTCTCAATCTTTCCAGACTACTGTACCCCTTTCAGGAGTCTGATTAGTCTTGAATACCCCACAAGTTTCACCTCAGTTAAAAGCTATTTCCTTACAAAATCAGACATAAAAAGACAAAAGTATCACAGCACACTGTTACTGACAAATTGCTGACTTTCTCATTTTTACCATGTAAATATAAAATAAATCAGTTGGAATATAAATATTGTACTTACATTTCAGTGTATAATATATAGAGTAGTATAAACAAGTCACTGTCTGTATGAAATTTTAGTTTGAACTTATGTAGCTTTTTATGTAGCCTGTTGTAAAACTAGTAAAATATCTAGATGAGTTGATGTACCCCCTGGAAGATCTCTGTGTACCCCCAAAGGTACATGTACACCGGTTGAGAACCACTGATTTAGTCTACCCAAATCCGTGCAAGACTCTTCCTTACAGTCTATTTGCCAGTGTTTTGTCCCATTCAGATTTAAAATGTCTCAAGTCCTGGGTCTTTTCTCTACTCCCCTGGGGACAGACCATTCCTTGTAATCCCTGTTAAGTCACTTTCCCCAGATATTCAAGCTAAATTGACATTTGCTTTATTCCATCCCCTGAACCTCTCTACCCTCTCACAGATGTGCCGTGTGGCTGAATGTATGTTGCTGTGGGAACCTTCCCTTTCCAGTTCTCCCTGACATCTGTGCATTTAAACTTCCACCCTGGATGCTCTATTATTGTTGTGGGCTGGAGAAGCTTGCATGAATTTTTTCAAATGCTTTCAAAACAAGCCATGAAATAGCTATATATTACCAAGAGCAACAGCAGAGCTGGTTCCAGTAATGACCTGCCTTTTTGCATCAACCTTAATCTATCACAAAAGACATTGTTATCAGAGATCTGCCTTTGTCCCACATAGCTCTAAGGCACTGGAGGAAAGGGTGGCTGCTGCTGACCCTTTTGAAGAAAAAGAAATCCAGCCTACCACAACAAAAGTCTTAAGCATCCAGGACGTCACAGACAACACTACACTGTGCACTGTGTATTCCCATAACACAAGAACTAGGGGTCACCAAACGAAATTAATGGGCAGCAGGTTTAAAACAAATAAAAGGAAGTTCTTCACACAGCGCACAGTCAACCTGTGGAACTCCTTGCCTGAGGAGGTTGTGAAGGCTANTATGACCCATTGAGAACTTAACGTCAAGGGGAGGAATAGAATTCCTGCTCCAAAACACCGGCCCCTGCCACTTGAGCCAAAAGAGACCCAGAGCACATGGCAGTATAGGGCCTACCACACACAGCTGAGCAGTTCTGATTCCATCCAGTAGAGGGTAGCGGTTACACACACACAGTAGCCGCTTCTTTACAGGATCTAATCTATATTTCTCAAACACCCATCACGGTAGTACGTAGGGAGTTTATGGCTGACGTTTGAACCTCAAGACGCTCACCTGAATAAAATACCAGTCCCAGGGCTGGATGACGGATTGAGGTATGTGCTGGTTCCAGTATTTGTATATGGAGTGTCCAGCATTAGTGCTGGTCTTTTCTAATGTCTTACAGAGCCCACTTCTAGGGCACATGTGGTGTCCTCCTGATAGGCAAGTAGTGAGGAACCATTCAAGGCAGAGAGACAATGAAAAGAGAGAGAGAGAAACACAGATGGAGAGGGAAACCACAGAGAAATGGAGAGGAGGGGAAGGAGAGACGCAGATGAAAGGAAGGAAGGAAGGAAGGAAGGAAGGAAGGAAGGAAGGAAGGAAGACAACTGAACTGAGAGAGCCCTGGAAGGAGAGTGACTCATAACAGGTCTCTGCAAACACTAACCAACGCTGTATGTTAGAGACAGATCAATGCATGCAACTTAATTTGCAGCTCAGACATCTCGGGTTCAAAAGTTTGATTCAAAGGCCAGCATTATTGGGGTCACTTCACGTTCCACTCAGGAGAAAAGGAGCAGAGAGTGGGGGAGAGAGAACCCAATGGCAAAAAAGGAAGCAAAATACAGAGCAGAGACAGGGAAGAGTATGGCATAAAACAGCTCCTGCAGATTCTTTGAGCCTATTTCTGCTGTCATCCCCCTTTTCGTTTGTGATGCAGAAGCCGCGAAGGCTGGTTTGGGCCAATGGACCTCAGAGAGTCTCCCTGGCCGCATACGAACAGACACGACTGTCATCAGCAGGGATTGCACTTGTAGCACCTCAATCCTAGGGATGGATGGTCACGGCCACAAGGGCCACGATGCCAGCTGGTGAATTGTTGGAGAACTCTGGCACTCCTGTCACACCCCCTTTTTGCTTAGCCACATCCCTCACCATGATGGCTGGGACAGGGAGGGGGGAAGATGCAAAGCTACTTATGACATCAACCAGAGATCCCTCTGGTTTGATGGCCACTTTGTGCCAGAAGACGCTTCCCCCATGCAATAAACCCAGAGATTCCTCCTGGAAACAGGACACAAAATATCCAGCCAGTACAGCCAGCAGACCACTCCCTGCCCCACCGCCCTACCCTCGCCCTGGGGAACTAGGACAGACGTGACGGCTTTGCTCAGAGTCCTTGATCAAACAGAAGGCTGCCGGCACGGTTCTGTCACCCAGCCAGTGACCTGGATGGGTGCATGCCTCTGTCGCTCTTGGGAGCAGATTGCTGGAAGCACATTGGACAGATAAGAGGACGGGGAGAGAGGGAGAGGGAGACAGGCCCTAGATAAGGTGCTAAAATTAGCCCAGCTCATAATTGGAGGCAGGCAAGAGGAAGCACGGCTTTTAACCAGGTTCCTGTCAGTGAAATGCCAGCTCTCCACTAACAGCTCTTCGGTGAATGGACACAGCTCTAACCACACACACAGGGCTGGGAGCCCACAGAGACAAGCCCACAGTCTCCTCTCACACCTGTTTATGTTAGTGTCACTCCACGGACGTCTAGGGAGCCGTTCCCAATTGACAGCGAAAGAAGAATCAGGCCTGTAGGCCCCCTTCTGAGCTCTGCCAGTGATTTGTGGCATGATCTTGGGCAAGCCACTTGCCTGCTCTGTGCCTCAGTTTCCCCACCTGTACGATGGGGATAACGATACCTCCCTCCCAGGGGGCTGCAGGGTTTAATTTATGCAAGGTGCTGGAGAAGTGTGAGCTATTCTAGACTAGCCAACTGCTCTGTGATGTGCGGGATTATAAACACTGGGGACTCTGAAAGGACCCACCGAGCTCAGTGTCAAGTGGGAGAGTATCAGGGTTTGAGCACAGGAACAGCTAGACTGGATCAGACCCAGGATCCAGCCAGTCAGTGCTTAAAGTGGTCTGAAAAAAGTGGGTGGGTGGGAGGGGTCTATCATAACCCGAGAGCTGTGCTCGAAGTGCACCCCTCCGTGACCCAGCTCCATATTTAATTATGTTTCTTCCCCTGGACCTGCGACCCCTTGCAACCCTCCCGTCTTTAAGCCCTCATCTAGTCCAGTGTCCTGTCTCCATCAGTGGCCAGCATGAGCTGTTGCAGAGGAAGAGGCAAGAATCCCTGCAATCAGCAGATATGGGATAACCTGCCCTCACGTAAAATGTCTTCCTAACCCCAGTAGTTAGAGCCCGGCTTTTGGTCTGAATGCTGGCCTCTGTTGGAAATCTAGAGCCTCTTTAACCCCAGTTTGCATCTCCTGCTCCATCCTGAATCCCATTCCCCAAACCACTGTTTCCTCTGGGAACGGCAAGCCGGAGCCTTTGAAATGGGAACAGGACAGTGCACCCATTCAGCGTGCGGCCTGGGAAACTTGCCCGCCTGACATTTGCCGTCTGCATGGCTAAAGGTTTTGCAATGTGAAGGAACAAGCAGGCAGCTGTGTCTTCCCAGAGCTGTTCCCAGCCACCCTTATAATGTCAGGTCCATGTGGTTTATATCACATGGCTCGGGTGTATGATTAATAATTACCCAGGAAAGCGGAGTGCACTTATCGCAGCATCTGGTTCTCAGGGAGATGAGATTTTCTGCTCTCAGTTTATATCCAATATTCCAGCTGGGTGGAGGAGAGACAGAAGGGGACCCAGTGACTCATCAGGGGTCATGCAGAATGGAATGATCAGCCCTGCCAAAATGAGGCCGTGGCTACACTGGGATTCTAGCTACTGGCACAAACCCCTGAAGCAGATAGGATTCACTCTGGTGCAAATCATGTCTATCCTGGAGCTTTGCACTGCTGCAGCTACCAGGGTGCAGCGGACAAAAGGCCTAAAAATAACCACAAATAAATACATACATACATACCACCTCACTCTTTGATAGCACTTTTCATCAGTAGGTCTCAGAGCGCTTTACAAAGAATGTCAGGATCATTATCCCCGTTTTAGAGATGGGGAAACTGAGGCACAAAGGGGCGCAGTGACTTGCTCAAGGACATCCAACAGTTCAATGGCAGAACTGGGAACAGACCTCAGGTCTCCGAGTCCCAGTGCAGCGTTCTACCCACTAGGCAACACTGTCTCCCTAACATACCCCAGGCTCTCCTGACTGACTGCCCTCTGCTCTCGCTGCATGAATTCGGCCCTTGGACTAGAACGCAAACAGCTGATGCATTGCCCTTTAGAGAAGGAGCCTGCATAAGAAGCTGGGGGGCTCTTCACCGGTTGCACACAGCAGAAAGCCAGGTCCCAGAGACACACAGGCAGAGACTAGCTCAGCCACATTAAAGTCATGGGCACTGCAGTTGGGACAGGAAGGTAGAGAACAAAGCCAGGATAGTGACCTAGATCTCAGTTCCGTTACCACCGCTCCCATTAGCCACCCCCACAAAACTGTCGCATTAGCCCGGGGGAGGGGGGGGAGGAGGGGAACCGACTTCCTCTACCCAGCGCAGCCATTCTTTAGGAGATCAGATTCCTCATCTTTTGACTTCTACACTGGGCCTCGTGCACTATTCCTCAAACGCACTTTGATCCTCACCTGCAGCCCCCCACTACTAATCCAGTCCCGGCCCTCCCCCATCCTAGCTCTGCCAGTGCCCCCCAGTCCTCTCTTCTCATTGTTATTTAGTATTCGTATCGCAGGAGCACCCAGGAGCCCCAGTCATGCACAGTGGCCCTGGCGCGCTAGGTGCTGTCCACACACAGAACCGGAGGATGGTCCCTGCACCAAAGAGCTCACGCTCTCAGTCCGAGGTTCCCCACACACAACTCGGCTGATGCACCTTGGAGCTGACCTGCAGCACCGAAAGCAGAGGGTCACCACGCTAAAGACACAGCCCTTGACTGGCGTCCGGATCCATCATTTAGCACAGGGGTCGGCAACCTTTCAGAAGTGGGGTGCCGAGTCTTCATTTATTCACTTTAATTTAAGGTGTCGCGTGCCAGTCATACATTTTAACGTTTTAGAAGGTCTCTTTCTGTAAGTCTATAACATATAACTAAACTACTGTTGTATGTAAAATAAATAAGGTTTTTAAAATGTTTAAGAAGCTTCATTTAAAATTAAATTAAAATGCAGAGCTCTCCCGACCGATGGCCAGGACTCCGGCAGTGTGAGTGTCACTGAAAATCAGCTCTCGTGCCGCATTCGGCACCCGTGCCATAGGTTGCCTACCCCTGATTTAGCACAAGGTCTCTCTGCGAACACTTTCCACTGGCGACAGCAGAAGATGGGGGGGATCTGGGGAGCTGATTAGAGCAGAACAGCTTTCCTCCATCCTCAGTAAGTTTCCCACATCTCCCTTCCTGCCGCATGAGATGACAGGCTAGCGACATGCTCTCTGGCAGGAAGACACAAGCATCTGGCAGCAAATCGGGGATCTGCTCTTACCTGCTGCTGGCTTTGTTCCTCCAGGTTGAGTTTGACCTCGAGAGACTGCCGTGCTTCCAGGAAGGCCTTGCGGTGCTTGCGATCTGCCATGTAGTAGGACATGATGCCCACAGTGATGGCGCACAGGTAGATGGCGACATTGGACAGGATCTTCAGAGAGAGAGAGAGAGAGAGAAGGGGTGACATCAGTGCAGAAGGGAAAGACAAGAGGGAGCTTGCAGGAGAAGACAGGGACATTGCTGTCCACACTCACCACCACCAGAACTGCCACATGGACTGTCCCATGGTCCGTGTATCCCACAACCATGTCTCCCACAGCGGGCTGCTGCAAATGTTTCAGAGAGAGGAATAACCACCACCGCCCCCCTAAATTAGCCTGAACAGGGGCCTATAGGAACATAGGAATTGTCAGACTGGATCAGACCCAAGGTCCATCTAGCTCAGCGTCCTGTCTCCCACAGTGGCCGGCACCCGCTGCTTCAGAGGAAGGTGTAAGAAACCCCCCATAACATCTCATCCTAACCCACAACAGTCCTGACCCATGAGGCTTTATTATCCCTCCTTAAAATCTTATTTCTTGGTCTTTACCATTATAACTCTGGATATTCTTGTTGCCCTCTTTGCATCTTGTTCATGGCTTCAACAACTTCATGTGGCCACGAGTTCCACAGTGTAAATCCACATTGGGTAGGAAAGTATTTCTGTTGATCAGTTTTGAATTTGCCACCTTTCAATGTCATCGAACATTCCGTAGCTCAATTCTGTAATAAACCCAGAATGCCCCAGGACTTCCTGGCTCTCTCTAGGCTGCACAGTATGATCACTCACAACTTCATGGTCACAGCGCAACAAGCTCTCAGCTCCTCCTGCACTGCACCCTGAATTAAGGGAGAACCTCCTTGTAACCACTAACAGTAGAGGGCCTATGACACACAGTTGAACAGCTCTGGCTCCATCTGGTAGAAGGAAGTAAGACACATACACTAAGCAGTTCATTAGGATCCTATACCATGTGGAGAGGGGCAAAGGGTCAGCATTCCACAGGCTTGCTCCAGTACTATGTAGTGGCAGTGTTAGTCAAACCTCTGGCAAGAATAGGGGAGCCCATCCATGCTACTGGGTGTGATTTCCCCTCCCTGCTCAGCAAGGCTCCAATGTGACTTCATATTTTTAGAGCCTGTTGGACAGGTACACCGCACTGTCAATCGGAAACCATGGTAACTTCTTTAGCAGGGTTTCAAAGTGACAGCACGGACGTGCTCCGCTGTGCTGCTATATACAGATGTTAAATAAATGATCAAACCCACTAGCGGCAGTGACATGATCTTTTTCTTATGTTCACCCTTGCCCTCCCCTCGTCATGCCATGTGCTCGTTTAGATTAGTTGCCTTCGCTCAGGGAGGGATGGCGTCTTTTCCTCCTCTAAAGTGTCACGCACATTCACAGTGCGGTATAAACAAAACCTGAGATGATGATGATGATGATGATTTAGGAGTAACATAAGCAAGGCCTGTTGATGCTGTGTAAGCTGAAGGGGATGGCTTACCCTTTTACGCATCAGCTTTGAAATTCCTGGGCTCCTTGGAACCACCAGTTCAAATCTCAGCAGCCCATCTGCATCTGCTCAAGGTAGACAAGCTGAGTCGTGTAGGCTGGAGTGCGGGCCATTGAAAGCAAATCTGCAAAACCTCTGTTGTGGGCAGACCAGTAGCGGCAGCGGAAGGTCCCGCCCCCGAAATGCCGCCCTCAACAGCGGCAGCGGAAGGTCCCGCCCCCAAATTTGAACGGGCGGCCGCGGCGCCGGTGCCCCCAAAATAGCTGCGCCCTAGGCGACCACCTAGGTCGCCTAATGGGTTGCGCCGGCCCTGGGGCAGACATGGTACTTCATGAAGCATACGTACATCAATGGCTATTAGCCAAGATGGGCAGGGATGCAACTCCATGCTCTGGGTGTCCCTAAACATCTGACTGCCAGAAGCTGGGACTGGACGACAGGGGATGGATCACTAGATAACTGCCCTGTCCTGTTCATTCCCTCTGAAGCACCTGGCACTGGCCACTGTCAGAAGACAGGACACTGGGCTAGATGGACCATTGATCTGACCCAGTATGGCTGCTCTTATGTTCTTACTTTTTGTATGAGTACTATTATCTGTATTCCTGTAGTGCCTAAGAGCTCCCAGCCACGAACCAGGACCCCGTTGCACAAGGTGCTGTACAAATGCAGGTTTGCTCTGGTGTCCTTTCCAAGTTGCTCCTCCCCGCTGTGCAGGGCCTCAAATGGCTGGACTGCGTTACTCAGGAGATCACTCTGGTCCCTTCTGGTCTTAACATCTGCCAGTCGTCTACTTCTCTCATCCGCCCCTCACATCATGTACAAATCCTGCTGTTTCCTTCTCCACCATCAAAGGCCTGGCCCTTCCTCTCTGGCCTCCTCAACCCCTACACTTCCTAGCCTGTCACTGGGAGCAGAACACGTCTCACGCACACACACCCGCTCTGCATCCCCCTTCCCTGTAACAGGCTTCAGCCTCACTGCATTTGGGCCAGGATGTGGTTATTCACTCAGCCAGGGAGCTGAGTTACCATCTACATATATTGGCCTCTCTCAGACAGGGAGCAGTGATTTTGGGCGCTGAACTCAAGACACCTTCAAGGGGCCTGATTTTCAGAAGTGCTGAGCCCTTTGGAAAAAAGTCAGACCACTACTATAACGTGTCTCACCACTAGTCACCTTGGCCATTACTTGTTCCCAGGCAGCAGCCCATTAAGGAGCACAGACACGAGAAAGCCACTTCTGTAACATGCCAAGCCGGCGCACTCTCTGTTTTCTGTGCTGGCCTTACGGCCCTTTCGGTCACCCCTAGGGAGACACATTCTAATTTCTCTTCATTAAAACTTCCTTAGCTGTTTTGGAAAAAGTCGTCAGGTCTATAATCTCCCGGGAAGGCCCCGGGAGAAAAGAACTTCTTGAGCAGTTCTGCCCAAAGCGACACACTTTGCTACGCTGAACACAGAGGCTAGGGGGGCCAGGTCTACGCCGATACAACTCCACGGAAAGGCGTTGCACCCATTTACACTAGGTCCAGATACAAACAACTCCAGGCACAAATTCAGATTATACTCACTTCTATAGAACTGGTCAAGCCAACAGAGAACATACAGTTTATTTGCACTCATCATACTTTAAGTTCTCAAAAAGCAAAAACCACTGGTAAGGGTCCTACAACCCCACAGCTGGCCGGCTTTCCTCGATCCCGGTGATCAATAATAATCCTATCCACTCCTCAAGCAGCTCCCTTCACAGGATCTCACAGCCCCATCCAAACGCTAAGGATGCAATCCCTCAGCCCCTCCATGGGGTGGGGGAAGTGGAATCATCCCTGTGTTACAGATGGGGAAGCACATGCAGAGAGAGGAAGTGACTTGTGGGATTTAAGCTTAGATCTCCCAAGTTCCAGCCCTGTGCTTCAACTCCAAGAGCATCCTTGGTTAAGCATTCTAGATGACAGACGTTTCTATGGGAGCCCCATGCCTGGGAAAGAACAAGGAGTAAAGGAGTAATGGTCTCAAGGCATCTCACTGGGGTTGCAGGAATCCTCGGTCTGTGGAAGAGATGGATAGGCACAAATGCTGACACCTCACCGAGGTCACAGGTCAACATGAACCGCACAAATCCTTAGTGGACACGTCGCCCCATTAAAAACAACGCTCAGTTCAGCACCATTGGCACGTCTGCTCAGGAGAGACCCAGGAACGGAACAGCAGTGAGGCAGCAGGTCATCATTGAGGGGCATCAGCAGAGCTACATGTGTGGGGCTCAGAGCTCAAATAGCGGAGAGGCTGCAGGTTGGGATTGAGGGGCACCAGCAAAGCTATGGGTGGCAAGCACAGAACTGGAATAGTGGAGGTCAGGATTGAGGGCCATTGGCAGAGCTGTGTGAGGGGAGCCCAGGGCTGGACTAGCAGGGAGCTGCATTACTGGATTGATGTGCAGCGGCACAGCTGAATAATGCAAACTCTGGTACAATTTCTGTCACCCACCCTACCGCTGCTCAGAAGAAGAGGGATGGTTCCACCCCTGTTTACAGCCTGCACCGCCATTGCATTCCCTATCACTCCTGGGCTGGGGCACACGGAAGGGACACAGACAAGAAGGATGAGTCATTTCAAGGACCAGAGATGGGGAAGCTCCTTTTGAAGCGATGGAACCTGTCCCTGGCTTTCCCTTTAGCGCACTGGGAAAGGAAACACTCATGATTCTCAGGAAACCCTGATCTGCCACCCCCTCTGGCCCACTCCTTGCACATTATCCCCTCAGCGGGGACCCCAACTGCTGCCTAGCACATTCCTTGCAATTACTGTCAAGCCATAGGAATTAGCACAGTGAATAAAACAATGGTCCATTTAGTCCAGTTGCCTGTCCCCATCAGTGGCTAATGTCGGACCGACCCTTCCTGCAACACTGTCCCAGAGGGATAAGGGGGAATTCCTACATGACCCTCACTGTCAATCAGATGACGCCTTGAGCCAGGGGAACTGGCTAACCCTCCTCATTCATCCTTGCTAGCTTCACTGCATCTTCCAGTGTTATTCGATGATGTGCCAGGCCCTCTTCTGAAATGCACTGAGCTTTGCCTCTGTATGGAAAACTGTGTCGTGAAAGCCCAGCCCTCTCCGGCAGGTCAGACCCTTGGGAAGAGGTGAAGGCTCCAGCACTTTGCTGCTTCAAAGAGAAATCCACCCACACTTGCAAAATGCAGCCGTCATGCTGGATCGGGGGGAGGAGGGAGAGCAGAAGTCATGCCAAACTCTCTACAGCAGCTCCAAGAGCGCAGCTTTGCAGATTTCCTTTCCCACCCTCAAACAAATCCACTGGGTCCCTGTTCGTTTCAGGAGCCGGCTCTAGACCTCCCTTCTTTTTAAGGCCCTCTGTGGACTTTCTTTGGACAACCTCATGAAGCAAGGTCCAGATACTGACCCCTTATGGAGCTCCAGCAGCATGCAGGAGCCATATAGGGGCGGAATTCCCCCAGTGCAGGGACTGCTGTGCTGGGCCCTATGCTGCCCCACCTCACAGCCTGGGTATATTGGAGTGGGAGGTGGAAGAGGCACGATGTTCGGCTCCAGCTACCCTGAGCTGCACAACAACCCAAGGGCAGCCAAGAGATGCTCTGATGTGCACCCTCCCAGCCCCACAGCAGCCCAGAATCTTGGCGGCACAAAGCCACCCCTGCCCCCTATCCGTCAGGCTGCCCCTCCTGTGCTGTGCTTCTGGAGAGCCTAGTCCCCAGCCTCACCCCTAATATCCCATCCATCCATTCAGCACCAGCCTCCTCTGTGATCCTCCACCGCATCACCACCACTGGTGCAGGAATCTTCTTAGCAGGACCTGCCTTCTGGTGCCGCCCCTTCGCCGCAGAGAGGTTTCGAACAGATTTCAAAACATCCCTCCTCCTCCCTCACCTCAATCTCTTGCTCTCTCTGTTATTTATTGCTGCACACCTCGGGTGTGTAGCCAGCCCAGAGGCCAAAGGCCAACAGCCTATTAACGCACACCCTGGCATGGCTCATTGCTATCAGAGCAGGGATCATTAACTCTGAAGTGCAGTTCCGCTCCGAAGAGTATGTAAAAATAGCCCCTTCTCACTCCCCAGATCTTGCTTCCCACTTGTATCCGTCAGTCTTGGGTGACCCAGGTAAGTTTTTCCTGCTTTCTTTTCTCCATTAACCCTACAGAGCCAGCCCAGCTCCGGGAGTGAGCTGGCCTCTGTTCCTTCTGGTGCAGCAACAGAATTGCTCACTAAGTTCCAATCAGTTATACCTTTTCAAACACATGGAAGGCACAGAGATCACTGAGGGCTTCATTTGAAGACACCAGGAGTCACTGAGGCTTTGTCTAGACTAGGGGTGATGTTACTTAACACATCTAACTAGCACATGCCTAGCACAGAGAAGATGCTAAGTCAGAGTTCCATGTCTAGACTCTTCAAATGTGATTGCTTATATGTTCTAACACAACACTTTTTATCCTCGCCTAGGCAAAGCACAAGGGCATAATTTAACCTGGTAGGTTTATGGTAGGTGATGGTACAGGAGAAGTAAAGAACCCAGCTTGACACTCAGACCCCAGGGGAGTTGGGAGAACTTCTCGTTTGGGAATAAACTGTCTTACTTTTAAAGAGACCCTATTTGCTCTGGAGTCGCTGACACGCAATAAACACTGAGTGCCACATAGGGTGACGAGATAGCAAGTGTGAAAAATGGGGACACTTTATTTTTGGAGGAGAAGGGAGGGGATATAGTTGCCTATATAATACAAAGCCCCTAATATCAGAATGGTCCGATAATACTGGGACATCCGGTCACCTGAGGGCCGTAGCAGCATCTTTGCAGAGCTGCTTTTCAGAGCAGAGCTGCACTTGAATAATAAAAAAATCCACAAAAACAAAAACACACTCTTTTGGTGGGATGATGCAATGTTTCCTTCCACTCTGACAAATAGTTCCTACCAAGAGCATAAGCGAAATAGCAGTGGGAAGGCTAGAAATGCCTCATCTCTAAAAGTTTGAACCTATTCACACTGGAAAACATAATCTCAAATATACATACAAAATGATGGGTCTAAATTAGCTGTCACCACTCAAGAAAGAGATCTTTGAGTCATTGTGGATAGTTCTTTGAAAACATCTGCTCAATGTGCAGCAGCAGTCAAAAACGCTAACAGAATGTTAGGAACCATTAGGAAAGGTAATAATAAGGTACAGAAAGATAATAAAACAGAAAATATCATAATGCCACTATATAAATCCACAGTACACCCACACCTTGAATACTGCATGCAGTTCTGGTGGCCCCATCTCAAAAATATATCTATATTAGAAGTGGGAAAAGTACAGAGAAGGTTAACAAAAATGATTAGGGGTATGGAACAGCTTCCATATGAGGAGAATTTAAAAGACACGGCTACCCCTCTGATACTTTAAAAAGACTGGAACTATTCAGCTTGGAAAAGAGGCGACCAAGGCGGGGGATATAAGAGAGGTCTATAAAATCAGGACTGGTGTGGAAAAAGTGAATAAGGAAGTGTTATTTATCCCTTCACATAAGAACCAGGGGTCACCCAAGGAAATTAATAGGCAGCAGGTTTAAAACAGACAAAAGGAAGTATTTCGTCACAAAATGCATAGTCAACCTGTGGGATGTTGTGAAGGCCAAAACTATAACAGGGTTCAAAAAAGAACTAGATAAGTTCATGGAGGATAGGTCCATCAATGGCTATTAGCCAAGCTGGTCAGGGACAAACCCCATGCCCTGGGCATCCTAAGCCTCTAGCTGCCAGAAACTGGGAATGGGCGACAAGGGATGGATCACTTGATGATTCCCTGTTCTGTTCATTCCCTCTGGGGCACCTGGCATAGGCCACTGTCGGAAGCCAGGATACTGGGCTAGAAGGACCGCTGGTCTGACCCAGTATGGCTGTTCTTGTGTTATGTTCTCATTCCTCGTATTCATTTTTAAACATTGCTTTAGATATCCCGTTCGCCCGACAGCCGCTCATGTTCTATTATAAACACTAACCTGGGAGTACTGAGCAGCTCCTGATCTAACATGGAGTCAAAGGTGGTGCAAAGAGCCACCAACTTCTATGGACTAGGGACCCTGGCCCATTAAGAGGAAGGAGACATTTAAAAATTATCTTCGCCTTCAGCTTCCCCCACAAAAGCTGACCCTCTACCCCTTTCACTTTGCAGCCTGCTCTAATCTTTGTCCACTACCTTGTCCCTTTGGGCGTAGGGATATTGTGTGTGCTGTGGTCCCTGGGGCACAGGGAAACCGTGTGTGTGGTGGTGATTAGGTCTCAGCTCCTCACCCATGGGAGCTGGTGCACAGTTGTGACAGCATCGAGGCAGCCAATCAGAACATGGAATTGTACAGTCAGGCCAGTAATGGTCTGAGCACAGGGCTATGAGCACCCAAGTCCTTACCCCAGCTCTGCCATGGGCTCCCCAGGACCTTGCCCAAGTCACTTGACCTCTCCATGCCTCAGTTTCCCCACCCATACCAGGGGATAAGTTACTTGTCTCCTTTCCAGGGGCGCTGTGAGGATTAAGGAGTTGGTGTTTGTCAGGCCCTGTACAAATACTGAGTATTCGTAGGCGTCTTTAGCTTTACTAGGCAGCCCCAGAGATTCAAGCACAAGTGGCCAATTAGTCAGGACAGCAGATTTTACACATGCTCCCTTCCCCCATTCCACCATACTCTCCCCGTAGCAGCCTCTCCAGTGCTGGCTTTCTCCCCCCACCCCACACAGCTGGTCTCTCTCCCTTCTGGAAGAGAGAAACACCAAGAGTCCCTTCCAGGCTGGAGAGGGAAAGGACCAGGTCACAAAACCCAAGTCTCACCGCAGCACGGGCTCCTGCCAGCCCCCCAGGCAATAAGGGGCTGCTAACATGGAGAGAGGTCAGGGTGGGGAAAACAGGGTGTTTAAAGCAAGCAGTGTCCCTTCTCCTCCAGGCTGGGGGCAGTTTCTCAGGCTTCCCCTCTGGACAAGCAAGCCAGTTCCATCCTTAGCTGGGGCCCAGAGACAAAGTCTAATTCCCCCCTTCCGCCAGGGGAGAACAACAAATGGCTGCTCTTTGGCAAACCCAGAAGTGTCCATGATCCCCTTGGCATCAGGGAACTGCTCCCAAATCTTCCCAGAGCAGGAGAGGAAAGCACAGCGCCAGAAACACCCAGCCCTCCCCCACCCCACTTAGTATAGATGCCCCTTACCAAGACACAGGCCAAAGCCCTTTCCTCCCAGCCTGGTGGCCAATGCAGCCTTTCAGATCTCTGCTCTCCCCCTAGGGACAGGATTTAACCCCAGCTGGGTGCAGGCTAACACACCATGGCCACATACAAACAAGACACCAGCAAGGATGGAACCCATGAACTTCAGCACCAAAAATAAGCCCCCGGGCCCTGCCTGAGCTATGGGAGATCTTGAGCTACCGGTCGCAGGATGCTAGCTACGGTTGCTGGCCCTGGGCCCTGGAGCGAGGTGTGAGCACACTGAGCAGGCCAAGGTCTCACGCTCTGCAGTATCTGAGCACCTCACAATCTTAGTGTATTTATCCTACCAGCCCCCTTGCAAAGTCAGGCAGGGCCATTATTTCCATGCTCCAGATGGGGAATAAGGCACAGAAGGGCCAAGTGTCTTGCCCAGGGTCACAGGAAGCACTTGGCAGAGCAGGGAATTGACCCTGGCTCTCCCAAGTCCCAGACTAGCAGCACCCCGACCATCCTCTGCATACATGTGCACACACCCCATCACAGTCCCAAACGCCAAGCCCCGTCCGCACTTGCTGTCACATGGCATTTCCAAGCATCCAGCTGCTATTAGCACGTTATTGCTCTGACAGCACTCTGGGTGCTTCTACACTGCATTGTAAACGCTGGCTCTGACTCAGGTTTCAGCCCAAATCTCCCTACTGTCCATCCACAAATCAGTCCGACTCGGCAGCAAACACTCAGGACCCAGGTCCCCCTGCGTCTGAGCCCAACTCCTGCTGTGACTCAGGTCCAAACCCTGTCATTTTGCAGCGTGGACGCACACCCAAGTTAGAACACCGGCGTAGTGCAGCGTGGATGCACCAGCAGGGCTCTGAGCCCCAGGTTTTACAGTGTAGTGTGGACACTCAAGCCCAGGCTTGGAAACACCGAGTCCACAACTGTGGGTCCCACACACCTGGATTTACAGTGCAGTGTAGACGTACCCTCAGAAGCTCCAACCAGGACAGGGGTACTGTGCTAAGTGATGTCCAGACCCGGTGACCATAAGGGCGAAGCAACGAGGTCCAGGCTGACTCCCAGAGCTGTGCTGCAGAGGGGAGGCAGCCAGGGGGTCACAGAACCCACCCATCTCCTTTCAAAGGGAGCCAATCTGCCCTGGAGCCGGCGAGACACCACACAAGTGGCAGCTCACGCTAACAGGTCCACAGAGTTGGTTTTCCCACCAGTACCACTCGGGAACGGCTGCGCAATGCAATCATGCGGGCAGGAGGGGATGGGGGATTCCCAACGAAAGGGCAACCCCCTCAACAGAGACTCCTAGGAGAGGGAGAGAGAAAGTTCTGGGGGTGGCGGGGGCACGACCATCTAAACACCGGCCACTTGCTATTTTAAACAACTCCCCCGCGTTGTCATGACAACTAACTGTTAAGGAGGCTGTGTCTGCTCAGAAGGCCCCCACAGTGTTCTGCAAGCGCCAGAGCTGCACAAAATCCACCCCTCCAAGGGAGCTTCTCACATGCACTTCTTATTATTCAGGATCTGAACCCAGAGATCCTCAGCCCGGTAATGAACCGCTGCAGACAGAGGGGCCCAGGCTGGGCTTGGCTGGTGGAGTCCTTTCAGGCCACCTTAGCGAGATGGAATTTCCCACTCCCCCGGGGTCTCCTTTCCCCATGCCAACCATACCTCTGCTCTGGGGTTTCTGTGCTTTGTCTCATGACAATGGAGCTACAATGATTTACATCACCTGGGACTCTGGCCTTTAGACTCCTCCTCAGCGGTGACTCCTGTACGATCATGTGTGGAAAACGTCCAGTGCGGCCCTTGCATTCGAGAAGGCCTTTCTCAGCGTACGCCAAGCCTGACACGCATGGGGAGCAGGTTTGGACCGAGTCGCTCCCTTTCCCTGTTACAGAACTAAGGGGTCTAAATAAGTTTGAGCCAAAGCACAGAATATTTGCTACCCTCGATCAGGGTTCTAAAAAGATAAATAAATCCCCACTTCTTTTAATGAATGGAAAGTTTCATCAGACACAACCCCCAGCCTCAAACAAAGGGGGCTGCTATATGGCCAGCGTCCCAGAGGAGATCTCCTAGATCCATTTTCCTCCTGGGTAAGAAGAGCGGCATTTCTAATCCTCCATCCTCTTGATCATGCCAAAGAGGAATGGAAGAACAAAGTTTAAAGCGAGTGGCTGTCCTTCCTTCAAATCTGATTCTTGTCCAAACTAGGTCATTTCTGTCACTCACCACTGACTTGGGCTGGACTCACACCTGGGATCAAGAGGCGGAAGGCTCTGTGGTTCTTCATTAATCCCCTCCCGCTCCCCAATAAGGTTTTCTTAAGAACATCTGGAAGGGAGGGGGGAAGAATGAGAACGAACAGCAGCGGCACAAGCCGAGATACTAGGTAGATTCAATGTCCTTCTGCCAACGATCTCCTGATAGAAAACAGGGAGCAGAGGGAGCTAGGGAACAGCTACACCAGGGGTCGGCAGCCTTTCAGAAGTGGTGTGCTGAGTCTTCATTTATTCACTCGGATTTAAGGTTTCGCGTGCCAGTAATACATTTTAACGTTTTTAGAAGGTCTCTTTCTATAAGTCTATAATATATAACTAAACTATTGTTGTATGTAAAGTAAATAAGGTTTTTTAAATGTTTAAGAAGCTTCATTTAAAATTAAATTAAAATGCAGAGCCCCCCGGACCGGTGGCCAGGACCCGGGCAGTGTGAGTGCCACTGAAAAATCAGCTCGCGTGCCGCCTTCGGCACACGTGCCATAGGTTGCCTACCCCTGAGCTACACTGAGGAGGCGAGCAGAAGCAGCACTAGCCTAGCCGCAGTGGAAGGGTTTTAGGACACCATTAGCTTAATCCCTGCTAACACCTTTAATTCAGCCCCAGCGGCTTGTTGCACTGCCTATGGCTCAGGAGGCAGGAAATTCCCTGCAGAGGCTGCCCAGGGCTTCACTTACTTAACGCTAAATGCAAACAATTAGCTAGAGCCGGCTTTAAAGAGAATGGGAGGAGAGACAAACACAAACAATCCCCAAGCTGAGAGACAGGAGCAGGCGGGGAGAAAGAAACCAGGGTTAATAACCTCCCTGCTTCGATCACCACCAGAGCGCTGGGAGAGCACAACGCCCTGCACAGGAGACACATCCTAGCAGGACGGCCATAGAGTCCCTGCCCCAAGGCGCTTGTAGCCTCCAGGCACCATGGGCCAGATCCTCAGATGGTGTAAACTGACCTCAGAAGAGCTGATTTACACCACCTGAAGAACAGGGACAAAATGTCTGTCCCCCAGACTTGGTTAGTTACAACCCTGTATTCCACACATGTTGTACTGGGGCCAGGGGATCTGAGCCATCCGAAGGCTGTCACCGGACTTGGGACATAGAGACCATCCCATCTACACTACACCCCTGAACCGCTTTATAACCCACTTCCCCTAGCACTGTAGGAGCGTAGATACGGCCAACAGGAACGTGTTTGTCATTGTCAATAGGCTCTCTGGGACAGGTGGGATTTGGAGGAGAGGGAAGGAACCTGTTCTACACCTGGAAGCCCATCCCAGTTATGGGAGGAAAGAAGGAACGAAGCTTCAAATGATATTCGTCAAGAGGAGCGGCTAGGAGAGGAGATTGGGAGCATCGCAGCGGGGGGAAGATGGAGGCAGGAGCAGATTTATGGAGAGCTTGGAAAGTTAGGAGACACTTGTGATTGTAGAAGAAACTGGGAACCCAGTAGAGAGAATCAAGAAGGGAGAGGATCTTAGAAGCGGCATTTGGATCGGCTAGAAAGGATGGGACCATAGAATTCGAGGACACCAGGGTGGTATTTATTATTTATATTAACGTAGCACTTTGAGGACAGGGGTCCCACTGTGCTAGGTGCTGTACAAACATATAGCAAACAGGCAGGCTCCGCCCTAAGAGCGGACATGGAGCTGCTGGCAAGAGTTGCTGCATTTTGGCAGCAGGGAGAAAAACTCAGGCCAAGATTTGCTACCTTAGTTGCTTATAATAAGACATCTAAAATCCATATTTAGGCACCTCATTAAGTGGCCTGGGAACTCTGGGGGCTCAGCAAGAGTGACCCAAGGCAGCGTTGACTTCCTGAGAGTCTGCGGCGACATGTCTGAGAAGGGTGAACGCCTCCCCCCATTTATCGCAATGTTGGTGTTGACTCTGAAACCTAATAGTGACTGTTCCAAAGTCAACATTGTTAACTATATTGCTGCTGATCATTTTAGCAAAAACATCCAGCTATTCTAGGATTGTGAATGGAGTCTGACTAGTGTATTGCCCCTTTGCCCCCTCCTTCCGATCTGACCACTGAGGAACACAATCTACAGGTCCCACCCTCCATGCATGGCCTAGTCTCTGGGCCTGCCCCTAGGGGATGACAGCACACACGTACACACTCAGAGGAGGCAGACAGTTCCAAGCCTCTAGTGTGGTATGGAAGAAGGCACAAAGACAAGAGAGCCCTGTGGGTCCATCTGGTTATATTCCAGGGACTTTGCATCAGACAGGGACCAGGCTATTTGTATTATATAAAAGCCTCTACCACCCACCCCCTATGGTGCAACTGCCTCATCCCAAACTCTCTGTGAACTCAAGCTTTTGTGAGGTTTGACTCACATTCTCTTTTTTCTCCTCCATTCTGTTCTATTCCCCAGGACCTCCAGGCTGCTCTTGGGACTACAAGCCCCTAGAGAGCATGAAAGAAGCCATGCTTGCCATATAAGAGATGGGATCCTATGACAATTCGGACTCCAGAGATTTGGAGAGCATTTGACTTTCTCCTACCTCCCGGAAGTAGCTGGTTCTCATAACTGCAGGATCTATTTACCCTCACACCACCCCTATGAGGCAGGGCAGAGCTATTATGCCTACAGAACACTTGGGAAACTGAGGCACGGAAACCACAGAGTGGTTTCCCAAAGTCACCCAGGGAGTCTGTGGCAGAGCAGAAAATTGAAACCCAGTCTCCAGCTAGTGACCTAACCACTGGGCCGTCCATCCTTCCTGCTTTCTTACTGGAACCTGAACTCTGACCCCCTGCTGTGGTGCATCATACAACGGCCTCTTTGTCAGCTTGATCAGGAGCAGAACTTCTTGGCTTTGCTCTTTATAGCCATCCAGCCTGGATTAGAACTGCTCCAGCAACACCCTATTAATAGCAACACCCTCCAGGAACCATACCAATGTCTTTAATAATAAAGCATATGTTTATTTCTGGACATAATGTTCCTCTTTTCCAGAGTGCAGAGACTCAGGCATGCTGAGTTGCCAAGGTTTTGCTGGCCCCGTACGCGCTGTACGACAGAAACAATTAACACAGAGCACTGAAAGGCTGGTGCTGGGGTGGAGGGCTTGGTTTCAGCGGATGACACGGAATGGATCATCTCTTTATCTGGGATTCACAGTAATGTATTACAAGGGGAGGCCCATCGTGAACTCTCAGGCCTGGGGATTTGCTCCGATTCCACCCTGCAGTACGGCTTAGCACAGGCAGAGTTAGCCACTATTAACCAGTTCTACGTTGGTGCCATGCCCCCAGGGATGAGTTTATACCAGTGCAAATAGCAGCTCTGGCTATCTGCACAAAGGGTTTTCACTACACAGCAGCTAGTCACTCCTGGTAATCAGGGCCAATCCCCAGGGAATGACAAAGCCTTAAACCTCATGGGTTTGGCCACTTCTTCAAAGAGGCTGGAAACATGTGTTGTGGGTAGCCTGTCTTCATCCACACATCACACCCCTTTAACAGGCCTCGAGCCCTCCATTAGAGGCTAAGGTGGCTCTGCTGGGCCAGCCACTTTTCACAGGACAGTCATGCCCAATTGGAGACCACTGTCCTGAACTCTCTTCAGGACACCACATCATGACTGCCGGGATGCCCTGACCACTGCTGGATGACCCTGCGGTTTGGAGGTCCTGTGTGCTCTGATCACTGGGTCTGCAGCACCCACAGACACACGGGCAAAAGAGGGAAACAGAGAGAGCGGTGGAGCATTCAATCCACCATAGCAATGCGGAACCCGGGACAGAGCCGTGGTAAAGACACACTCTGATCTCAACATCATTAGTAGGACCCTACCAAATTCACAGCCATGAAAAATGCATCACGGGCTATGAAATCTGGTCTCCCCCCATGAAATCTGGTCTTTTGTGTGCTTTAACCCTATACTATACAGATTTCACGGGGGAGACCAGCGTTTCTCAAATTGGGGGTCCTTACTCAAAAGGGAGTTGCGGGGGGGTCACAAGGTTATTTTAGGGGGGATCGCAGTACTGCTACCCTTACTTCTGCGCTGCCTTGTGAGTTAGGCGGCCAGAGAGCAGTGGCTGTTGCCCGGGTACCCAGCTCTGAAGACAGCGCCCCGCCAGCAGCAGTGCAGAAGTAAGGGTGGCAATACCACAACCTCACCTACAATAACCTTGTGACCCCCTACAACTCCCTTTTGGGTCAGGATCCCTACAATTACAACACTGACATTTCAGATTTAAATAGCTGAAATCATGACATTTATTATTTTTAAAATCCTATGACAGTGAAATTGACCAAAATGAACCGTGAATTTGGTAGGGCCCTAATCATTTGCACATCCACAGCCATGATGTAAACAACCCTGCTCAAAGATAAGAGGTGCCCAAGAGGCTCCACTAACCTTGACAAAGGTAACATACTGCCTACTGGACAAAACGGAGTAAAAAAACCCACAACAAGCTGGATTACTACAAAACCCTTCAAAAATCCAGTGCACAGATATCTTACTACAGCCGAATGTGCAAAACACAGTCATTCTTCCCCTACACAGAATCCATGGGTACAAACTGGAAATAAAAGCCAGGCCACAAAGGGCCCACAGGAAAGCTGAGGAAGAAAGAATTAGTAGCTCATACGTGGGAGAAAAACTGACTATGAAAGACACTTTCTGCTTTGCAAAGAAGCTCTTGGAAATGGGTAGAAGATTCCTGATAAGAGGCAAGGAAGGGAAACAGTGTGTGACTTGGGAAGAAAGAAAAGTATTGCAGAAACAGACCCATAATATGTGGCAGCTAGTACCAAATCTGCAATGGCCAGCGATACAAAACGGGCACATTAGAGGTGTGGGAAGGTTCTAGGATTTGTATTGTAGCTGTGGGGAGAAGGTCTTGTGATGAAGGCAGTGGACTGGGGCTCCTGAGATCTGGCTCCCCAGCTCTACCATGGATTCCTGTGTGCCCTGGGCAAGTCACTTACTCTCACTGTGCCTCAATTCTCTAGTTGTAAAATGGGGATAATAATCTATTTTGTCTGTTAAGACTGTAAGCTTTCAGGGGCAGAGACCATCCCTTACTGTTGATAGACCCTGGAGCTCAGCCAGGGTCTCTACGTGCTAACAATGAGTATATATATTTTCAACAACTTTTTTTTTTTATTGTCTCAAGGAGATATTTGTGGGTCTGAAGCACACACCAGAAGGCCTGATTTATTATTTTGGCTGCATAAATGGCATCCCATACAAACACTGAGCTATTTGGCTCAGTCAAGTTCCCCAAGTTCAGGCCTACTCATGCCTATTGTGAAAGCCAAACCTAGACACAGACACTGGATATACTGTAAACACTTGATGCATCATTTGTCGTCATGCGGATAAAGTTATTGACACTGAGGCAGGAAAGAGCTGGGGGGCCCAGTGCAGATTTCTGTTCGCGGGATGGGAACTGGCCATATCTATCCTTTAGAGGGGTGTTGGGGATTTAATATAAAGGCTGCCCCAATAAGCATGTTCAAGGCAGTAAGAGAATGGGTGAATGCTATTGTTTCAATTGCCTGGCATTGGGTCTAAAACGTCTTGGGTCAAATTCACTTCCTGATGTAAAAACCCCATCGACTTCACTGATGAATTTGTCCCCTGATGTTTACAGGCATCTAATGATCGTTAGCCCACTAGCGCTGTGCAACTCTTCCCTGGGCAAATGCTTGATGAACTGTATTGTATCTACCTCTTGGCAGGCCTTGCCTAGATTGTCAGACCAATAAAGAATTGCTGGGCTGAACTGTTAAACAGGGAACAGTCTTGTATTGTGGTTTTTTAAAAAGGTGGCAACACCCTCAGACATGCTCACACTTTTTCACACCCTGCCTCTGCTCTGCTTCCAAAACTGCAATCTCACCCCTTGGTCTCTCTCACACAGCGTCTCACATACACACACCAAGGCCCGGTTGTTTCCTCGGGCATCCAAAGAGAACAGATGCACTAAAACATCTGTGAGAAACCTGCAACAAGAGGAGACAGCCCACTGAGTGCAACTCACAACCAAATGCCCCCTTGCAAACAGTTGAGACCATTCAAGAACAGACGGAGCCTGTCTGGAAAAGGACCGAGGAGGAAAGCATCACAGACATCAGACGCATGGACATGACTAGGTGGTGACTAAAGAAACAATAGAAATATAGATACAGGCTGTCTGCAAAAGTACCTGACTGAATTCTTCCCACTGAAAAAGTCACGGGGCGGTGGCTAGGCCTGGCGTGAGAGCCTAGGCCGTTGCCATGCTTTGAATTGTGTAGCGGTGCAGAGGCAAAGCGGTTAGGGCACACAGTTGGGAGACATGGGGTGCTATTCTTTCCTCTGTCACTGACTTGCTGCCTGGCCTTGGGCAAGTCACGCAGCTGCTGTTTTCCCACCTGGAAAACAGGGATGATGATACTTACCCACCACTGTAAAGAGGGATGAGCTCCTCATGGCACTACCGAAGGGAAAAATGTAGCCCTTGACTCCCACATCAGCCCATCCTGATTAGTACTGTTGCACTGGGAGCCTGATCCTGCTGAAGCCAATGAGAGCTGGATCTAGCCCATAGCAATCTGTACTCTTACAGCAGCTCCTAAAAGCTCACTGTCTGCTAAGGGCCGATGCAAAGCACTACACAAGGGAAGCCATTTGCAGTGCACAGTAACAGCAAGTTTCACTAGGCCTTCAAACCCAGAACTATGCTACATGTTCTGGAGCACCATCTCCTGGCACCTTATCTTGTAACTACCTATTTACCTGTATACAGTAGTAGGGCACTCTCATCACACTGCCTTTGGCCGAAATTTTCAACAGTGTCTAGTGAATTTGGGGGCTTAAAAGGAGCCGGATTTTCACATGGCGGGCGCGCAGGCTTTCTGACAATCAGACCCCTCTACAGGGTCACAGGTTGGGCACCTGAAATCACCAACGGGTTTTGCAAATAAAGGTCTTTTTGAATAGTGGTGAAAGCAGCAGCCTCACTCCTCTGCAGAATGCCCAACAGAGAGCGCTAAGCGGGCAGTGGAATGGAAGTCACCACTGGTCCCATTGCAAACAGCGTTAGTAGGAATTGGCTCATCCACAAGCCGGAGACCAGCCTGGGTTGGAGCATTACACACACACACACACACAAATCGCACTAGAGCAGATTGCTTACATGAGTCTCTCCTTTACAGAAACAGGTCGGGGTCACAGCCCACGCCCATTGATCTAAAACAGCACAACTCCTAGTGGCTCCAGTGGCACCAGCATTTGGCCATTGGGATAGTGGCGGCCCGCTTTCCTGGTGGAAGCTCCACCCCCCGTGATAGATTAGAAGATGGGCGTATCCTCTCACAGCAGGTCTGGCACAGCGGCTGCCCCACCCCAGCGTGCAAACTCCATCCCCGCGTACAATAGTTCTAGGGCATTTGTGTTTATATTTTCTCTCCGCTGGTTTAATACCCCAGGCAGCCATTTGGGAGGCCAAAACAGTGCGAGATCTGGGCTTCTCCTGGCATGTCTGTATGGCCACCATAAGAATTAAACATGCAAAGAAGGCACCAGACTGGGAGTGAGGGTTCTGCCCCCAACTCGGCCACCGACATACAGTGCGACCTTGGGCAAGTCACTTCCTTGCCCTGGCCTCTGTTTCCCCAGGCGTAGAACGGAGAGAAAGATACCTCCCCAGTTTGTGACAAGCTTTGAGATCTTTGGATGATAAATACTATCCATATACACAAACGGACATTGGCACCCCAGACTATTCACTCTCTCCCCAATGGCATCGTTAAAATGCCCATCACCGTGATGGGCAGGTGCCTAGAGAATACACAGGGCACAGTGGGCAGCCAGGAGGTGCTGGGGGAATTGTGGGATGACGTATACAATGGCCCTGGCTACTGTTGCCAGTGGCTATTTTTGCTATGGCAGGAGCTGAGGAACAGGAGGTGGTTTCTGATCATCTGAATAACCGGTGGGGAACCCCTCTTGGGGGGATGGCCACCCACGGCTCGAGAACCACTGCTCTCTGGGCAACTAGACAGCCCCAAGGACAGAAACGTTGTCCCCTTATCCCAGACCCAGGTGCACAGGGCTGGGAGTCTATGTAGGTAAGGGCCATACTGTTTAAATGTCCCTAATGTGGGAAAGACGGACCCAAGGTCTGACCCAGTATTGCTGGCGATGGCATCAGTGGCACATGCTCTTCTGGACCAAGCTTCCAGTCATGACCCACTTCAACATAAGCACAGGCTGACTCACTCCCTCACCCCAGGAACCTGCATTTCCCTGTACCCATCCCTGAAGGTCAGTTACGCATGAAACATCTCCCTGGCCCAACTGACTCCCTGACATTATAGGCCCTCAAACGTCCTGCCCTTAGCAGGCCCCTTCCCGCTGGCCGACCTCTGCCTCAGGACTTGGACTCCCCTTACCTGCCGTAGCAAGGCCTCTCCGTTGATGGAGTCCTGCTGCTGCTGAGCGATGGTGACCCCCAGCACCAGGGTGTGGATGCCGCAGGAGATGGCCGTGATGAGCACGATGGGCGTGAGGCGCAGGGGCAAGGTGATGAAGAAGGAGAAGACGAAGAAGGCCTGCCAGCCCACTGTGTCACTGGCCTCGTGGAAGTGGGAAAAGTTGAGGCCCAGGTAGCAGAATATCTGGGCAGCGATGAGAATCCAGAGGACATAGGGCATGAACTTGCGGGAGATGCGGTCCGGCAGGAGCCCGTACTTGCATAGGACGAAGAGCAAGATATCGGCGGCCAGGCCCACTGAGGCCACCAGGATGGGGGCCAGCTTGTCCGTGGTGTAGACCACGGCACACATGACAATGACATAGCAGTCGAAGAGGGCAGCGAAGACCACCAGCACCAAGAGGGTCTCGTGGCGCTGCCGGCGGAAGTAAGTCTGGTAGAGGTTCTCCAGGGACTCGGGGGCGAAGGTGAGCCGCATGAAACGTGGCAGGCAGAGGCATGAGCCCGAGTTCCTCACTGTCACCTCATGGGTCCGGCCCACCCCACGTTCGGGGTCGGAGGGTAGGCTGACCGAGTAGTCAGCCGAGTACTCGGCCGAGTACTCCGGCTCAGAGAAGGCCCTGTTCCCGGGCATTCTGCCTGCCCACTTTTCCCAACCAACCCTTGGAGAACTGGCACCGTCTGCAGCCAACGGTTATGCCAAAGGAGCTCCGGCTCCCATTTACCTCAGGGCAACCAACAGGCGAGGGCAAAGAGGCATCAGCAATGGCATCTCAGTTCTCCCCCTCAGACCCACGTCCTCCCCAACCCAGACGTTCCAGTCGGAAACCCAGGCTCCAAATGGGGGAGCGTGCCAGTAGCCAACAGGGCACGTCCACTGCCTCCCCCTGCGCTGAAGCCTTCAACTGGCTGCTCTGTAACACCCCGACCCTTCCCACCCACGCCCCTTTCAAATGTCACCAAAAATAAAATTAAATTTAAAAAACAATTGGCTGGGCTCCAAACAGAAGCACGAGCTGCAACTAGCAACTCCAACTACCCAGCTCCCTCCAGCCGCTCCCCAGTCCCCGCACTCCTGGAGGCTGCAATCAAAACAGCTTTTAGAATACAAAAAGACATATAAATGTCTCACTGCCTCCTTAGTAGAGAAGCCAGAATCTGGGGTGTCTCTCCCCCTTTCCCTCCCCAATTTTTTCCGCTTTGGTCTTCTCGGGACTGTCCGTCCCCAGCAACTATTTGCAATTGAACCCCAGGATGATATTCCTCAATGCACTAGGGTCTCAGGTCCCCAAATCACACCTGCTCCCCCCTCCATGTGGGGGCAAAGGAATAAATAGCATTGGCCGGCCATTCCATGCACCCTGCAGGTCTTTGATTCTCATCCAGCTGTTAATGGGAAGGGAGGAAGATTTTGTTTGTATCCGGAGTCGCCAACAAAGAAAAGGGGGGGGAAGGACAGTCAGCAGAAGAGGCACTGATCTGTCAACCCTGCAGACTCCAAACTGTTGCTTTCAGTTCCCCCATCAATCCAGGTAGCCCGTTCCCTGGCCTTGCTCTGGAGAAGGCCAGTTCTCCCCTCTCACCATCTCAGTGCTGACAGGAGGGGACGTGGGGGAAGAGCCTCTCGACTTCTTTGGTTTAGGCCTTGTTGAAATTAAAGCAGGGCTGTGGGAAATGGTGGTCTCCTACCCTGGGAGAGTGAAGGCGTGGGCAGATCCTGGAAGCCCCACGACGCTGCTAGCATCCCCTACCAGTCACCAGTTTGCTCCGGCTTCTGTTTGCTCTCGGGTGAGCCCACGTCCTGCCTGGAGGAGAAGACGGATGGATAGCAGAGTCCAAACTAAACAGACGTCTCTTTAAGAGCCGAGTGTCCCTCTCAGCCGAAAACCCCATTCGGAGTCCATACTCTGCCTCTGGATTCTCCTCTCATCCATCTTCAGCGTCCTTCTCTTTGCATCCTCCTCCTCCTCCGCGCCCAGCAGCTGGTGTCTTGGGAGGCAGATGCCGTGCCTGTGTGTTTTTCCGTCTCTCCCTCTCTCTCTTCTCTCTGTTTTTTTTTTTGGTGACAATTCCCTTCTTCCCCTTGGAGCCCAACTGGGTGTCTTGTTGGAGTGTGTGCGCAGAGGTGGGTGGGTGGGAATCCGTCAAGCATAGACACCCAGCAGAAAAATGATGGAGGAGGAGGCAGAGGAGGAGGGGGAATGGGCGTAGCTTAACATTATTGAAGAGAAAATAAAATCAAACAAGTGCATGGCTCGCGAACACACGTGTGCAGCCTGCACGCACGCACCCACCCCGGGGCTCGGCTCCTGCTCTCTGCGAGGGACTGGCTGACAAACAGCCCCAGAGTTAACTCTGGCAAACAGCCCCAGAGTTAAACGCCTGGCAGGGGGAAAGAGGTGGTGGCGCTGGAAAGGAAAGCCAGGCTGCTCAGCTGATGACAACTTTGTTATGCAGTCTGGGGGTGGGCTGCTCATGACAGTAAGGAAGGGGGGGGGCACGGGGAATATCCCCCCCTCGGTCTGCGGAGGGGGAGAAGCCCCTTCCCCTTCCCCCAGAAGCAGGGTGCTGCCCAAGGGCAGAGGGCTCTAGCTACCAACGCAGGGAGCTCGCTCCTCCCAGCTGGCGGGCTGTGGCTGTAGGGGCGGGCTCGCTGCTGCAGGATGGGGGAGCTGCTGCTGGGGGGGGGGGAACAAGGGGGAGCTGCGGGGGGGGGGGGGCAAGGGCGGCTGCTGTTCCGTCTCAGCCGGGCAGGGGACCCCCGGGGCTGGGGGAGGGAGAAGTTTGAGCGGCTGCACGCCCCGCTCCTTCTCAGCAGCCCCCTCTCCCCGCTCGGCGGCCCCCAGGGTGGGTGCAGCTCCTGGCGGTGGCTGCTGCGGGCGCTCGCGGCGCCCCCGGGGAACCCCACGCGGGTTGGCGCGCGCCGAGGGCCCTGCGCTGCGGCTTAAGGCAGCGCCCCACGCAGGACGCGGGGGCTGCACCACGCCTGGCAGCTGAGTGGGCGCTGAGCGGTGCCTGGGGGAGGCGGGGCAGCTGGGGTGGGGGCGGGGCGTCTCTGAGCTCTGGAGGGGCAGGGGGGGTTGTTTGTGTGGGTGCCTGGGTGGAAGGGGGGCTGTTAGGTGGCTAAGCTGGGTTTGCCCCGGGGGGCCGCGATGCTGAATTTATGGGAGGGGGGAGGAGGTGGGACAAGCTCAGTGGCTGGGGGAAGCTGGAGATAAAGGACGGGGGGGGGGGCTGCTGGGGGGGGGCTTGGGGAAGGTGGGTTTGTAGGGATGGCAGGGGGACAATGAGGGCAGCTGGGGAGGAAGCTGGGGGGCTGCTGGGTGCAGGTAGCGTAGGGGAGAAGCTGGGTTTGTGGGGGGGCTGGGTGAGGGGGGCGTGGGGCAGGTGGGTTTGTGGGGATGGCAGGGGGACAATGAGGGCGGCTGGGGAGGAAACTAGGGGTAGATAGGTGGGGGGGCTGCTGGGTGCAGGTAGCGTAGGGGAGAAGCTGGGTTTGGGGGGCTTGGGGAAGGTGGGTTTGTAGGGATGGCAGGGGGACAATGAGGGCGGCTGGGCAGGAAGCTGGGGGTAGATAGGTGTGTGGAGGTGGTTGGGGGGCTGCCGGGTGCAGGTAGTTGAGGGGAGACGCTGGGTTTGGGGGGGTGGGGTGAAAGTAGAGAGGAGTGCCTTGGGGAGGGGAAGGCTAGGGCCACCTGCTCCACCACTCCCTCCTCTTTATCTCCACTGCCTGTTGCCCTGGCTACTCTTTCCCCCCCCGATCCATGGAGGGTGCAGCCTGCTCAGCCAGCACCACAGCGTACCCCAGCAGCCGTGAACTGCAGTGGCAGGCTGTGGCTGCAGCCCAGCTGCGTGGGTGACAGTCTGTGCAGCAGGAGTGAGTGTCACCTGAGCTGCCTGATCCTGGGAGGGCCTGGGGCCTCTCCCTGTGACTCACTTAACCTCCCTGCCTCTGTTTCCCTATCTGTATCAGTTGTGACTCTTGCCCTGTGCACAACAATGTGAAGGAACCACACTGGCACAGTGGGGTTCAAGTAACTGCATTTACTTATTGTGTACAGCATGCAAAGCCTAGTTACATATACACACTGGCTAGTTTCTAAACAGAGAACACAGTGAACATCATTAGAGGGCTCACATACTATTTAAAGAGATACTACCCAATTTTTACACCACAGTTCCTAATACTTACTTATTTCCTGGGGCATTGTGAGTGGTTTGCAAAGTGCTATGAAGAGAGAAAGCCCTATATTGTCATACCCACTCTCTGCCTCTCTCCACATAACCATTATGGTTTTCCAGATGCAGGATGCATCTTTGGGAGCGAGGGAGGATCTGGATGGCTGAGCTGCCAGCACGTCCTCCCCTAGCAAGGAGATACTGATGCCCTGTCAGAGCTCTTATACAGTACTTAAAAATGGGAGGAAAAAATGCCAAACACCCTGTGAATCAATACACCACTGAGACCAAAATCTCTGGGCCAAATTAATCTCTGGAGTAACACCAAGGATTAATTTCTGTTAGAAAACACAAACATTCATGCACAAGGCAAAATCAGCTAGTAGAATTCATTGTCACTAGAAACTAAGACCAAGAACTTAGCAGAATTTAGCACCAGACTTCTACAAAGGCTTTCTGATGTGAAGACAAATCTCCACCAGATTGAATTGTGTGCATGCATGAAACACAAATTAACGCATGTGCAGCAGGGGAGCTCTTGGGGATAGATATTTTTTAATAACTGTTTAAAATCTGAATTCAGTGCTGGTGAAAGACCCCAGCTCGACGGCCCTTGGGAGCTATTCAGCAGGTACAATATGGACAGCACCAGTTCAAGCTACATCCATTAATGTGATCCAAGTCCCCTTGCACTTTTTGAGTTCAGTGCTTTTCAAGTTTTATTGCTGTTTGCAAGAGCTCCTCCCAAAGAAACTACTTTATAAACCTAACAGTGATACAGCCTTTCTTCAAAGAAGGTACACAGTACACAAACTGAGAATAAGAACTTGGAAGACTGTGTGTAACAGTGCCATCTGGTGACTCCCATTATAACACCATCCCCATTCTCAACTTGTTCCATCAACCGCAACGGAGCTCAGAGCAACTTCACAAATCATCTGCAATGACAGCCAGAAAGGTACAAGTCCCAAACAGAAGAGAAAAAAATGAATAAAGGTTTAGCTATTTACCTGTGTGTGTAATGGTTCAGGGCAACTGCATCTGTCATTCCCCTTAGTGATCCAGCAAAGGAACCTGCTCTACATGTGTCACTCTCTCTTCTGACCAGGGTATCTCAAGGCTGAACAGTTCACTGTGTTATTCCCAGCAAAAGACAGATTGTCAAAGCAGACCTGCTTGCTTTCTCTTCGACTAATAATGCTGTAACTGCCCACACAGTTAAACTACCACATAGCTCTTTCTATGCAAGCTTATTTATTCTTAAGGTAAAAGCATTGCAGAGAAAACATATTAAAAGCAATAAAAGAACCTACACACATGCTAATAAGTTTATCAGAGATCACGCCAACTCCAACATGGGCTCTGGCAGGTGCCTTCAAGTGCATAAAAGCCTCCCCTCAGAACTAGCACTCATTAAAAGTTTAGTCCTGCCTTTCACAGATCGGGGTCTTTGATCTGGAGGAGCAGGTAATCAGCAGACAATGGGCTTTTCTCCCCAGGGCAGTTTCAAAAGGCCTCCCAAATACCTCCTAGGAAACGCACTGCCCATGTATTGTCCCAAACAGTTCTTTGAAGTTCCTAACATTTCCCCAAGGTTTTACATCAGCCAGTCTCTAAGAAAAGTTACATACAATTCTACAATAACACACAAACAATTGCATTTTTAATACATTGGACCCCAAAGATATTTAAACTTCATTCAATCAAGTTTAACTTGTCTGTAAGGTTTGTCTGGGAGACTGCAGGAAATTGCCCTCTGTCACACTACGTAGCAAGTGTTCTTCTGATTAGAACTTTCCAAATCCCCATTCCCAAAATCTGTTTAATTCCCATTCACATCTCTTTGGAGATATTTTTCTCTCTTTTCTGTAGCTTTCAACTGCTCCATTCTTGCAACCTTGCATTTCTTGTTCCAGCAAATGAACCAGGAATTTGCTCTCCTGTTCTGCAATCCATGGGGAATGAAGAGACAGCCATCTCTTTCTAGACACATTCACTCCCCTGAATGACCAATTCCTTGCTCTCCTGCTTGGGGTAGTGTTTGCAATTATCCTCCCAAAAAGGATGTCTGGACAAGGCAGTGGCATGTCCCTGCTTGTCCTCAGGCCTGTGTGTGTCTGTGAACCGAGAACCTTATAGTTTCCCCAACCACCTGTCCAGTTGCCCCTCAGGATTCCTAATTCTAAAGAGCTGTTGGAGGAATGCATGGACTGCCCTGACCACCAATTTTCTCCCATACAGATAGTGGTGAAATAGATTTAATCACTGCCAAGAAATCCTTCCTGGTGGCATGGTGGTTTCTCTTAGCAGAACTTTGACTTTTGCTGTAATAACAATACTGCCCTCAAGCCATAAGCACTGGCCTGTGCCTGATACGAATTTTGAGACACAGGTGGGCTAAGACAGGAGTGGTCACAAGGGCTCTTTTGAACTCTGCAAGTGCAAATACCAAGTTACATTTAGGTAGCCACTGAAACGGTTTCCCTGTCTCACCCAGACCATGCAACTGTTTTGCAATATTGGCAAACCCATGAATGAACTTTGTATACCTGTAGTGGGTACTGGGAGGGGCAGGTCTAGGTCTGCTCAAGACTAAAAGCCCATCCCCTCAACCGAGGGAGAGGAACCACTGAGCCCAGGCCACAATTGAGTTTGGGGGGCAATGAATAACAAAACCGGGACAGGAGCGAAGGTCACAGGCCCAAAACAAGGGATCCAGAAGGGGACACTAAGCACAGAACCCGTGACAGCGCCCCACTGCTCCTCAAAGGAGTCCAAGGAGTCAGTGGACGCTGCCCATACAAGCTCTGCCGGTAGACGTGATAAAACAAGGGACCAGAAACAGGCCCCCCCAGTCGCAGAGCCCCACCCCCTGTCAAGTTTCCTCCTTCTGGTCCAGTGGACGGCCATCTCAGCCAGTGCCAAGAGGAGGTTGATGAGGTCTCGTGACTTTGTGGAGCCCCAGAGGGGGTGTGTGCAAATACAAGGAAGTGTAGGGAAAAACGCAGCCAGGACCTCGGCAGCAGGTTCTGGAGGAGCCTGAAGAGGGGCTGCAGCCTGATGCACTCTACACAGATGTGTGCCAGGGACGAGGGGGTCTCCCTTTCACTGCAGAAGGGGCAGGTGTCAGGGAACTCCGTCAACTGCACTAACCACACCCCCATGCTCCCGGCTCCATGGAGAAGCTACTAACCGAATCCCCAGCAGGCCATGGGACTAGGGTGAAATACCGGCTGGCCCACCAGGGTTCCTCACACTCCACAGGTGGCACACACAAGAGCGAAGACGTGGATGGTATGGAGCATGAACATGTAGAGATGTTTGCGGGGCGTGGTTTGGAGACAGACCGAGTGGATGGCATTCAGCCAACTCAGGTGGTATATCGGAGCCATCCGGAGGGCTCGCGGGGCAGAGGCCTGACAATGAGCGCTGGAGAGCAAGGGGTGGGTGGGGAGCACCATCCTGCAGGACCCACTCGATATAAGTGAGAGAGAACCAAGGTGCCAGTCCGCCCTCACCTCCTGGAGCACGACAGGGGACACGCAGAGTGGGCAATCCCATGTGCTGGCCAAGCACTACAGGGTTCATCCAATTCCTTTAGGCCATCCACTACAGGAAGTCTCCAATTCTGGTGACATCAGCCAGGACCATCAGCTTCTCCAGTCCTAAATAAAGGTCTGCAAATATGTTAGGCGGTTTGGTGGAGGTTTTTATTCCAGGGACAGATGACGACTAGGGAAACTCATTTCACTTGTAACATTTTACAGTCAGCTTTGAACGTGATCTCCCAAGGCCAATCAGAAGAACCCACAGCAGCAACCTAGCCCCTTCACAGGACCTCTGTAAGACAAACCTCTCCAGAATAAACAAGGTTCTTTCGGTGGCATTTACATGTGGTGTAATAGTGACGTCGGTGGCTACCGAGGTTAAGTGGAGGCTGATGATCCGTAGTTCAAGAGAAAAATGACAGTGTGGATTTGGATCAGGAAGCAGCATTCACAAAACATGCTACATTCCCCAGCTATGGGGCTCCCCATCGCATAGGGGCAGAGAAGATATTTCTACCTGTTCCCTACCAGTGAAAACATTCAGTTATGGGGTAAGCAATCGTGTCTCTCTAAGAACTAATAGTGGGCCCACAAAATAGGTATTGCAGTAACTAGCAGATGGATAGTGACATATCACGGTCCTAGATGGGATTTTCTGACGTTCTTAGCATTGGTCTAACTCTGCTCCCACTGAAGTCAAGGCGATTTTCTCCTCTGACTTCAATAGGAACAGAAATAGGTCAATGCCAAGTGGTTTTGATCTCATCTGGAGTATTTTCTTTGCAGAAAGGGTCCGACAATAGGCAACCCATTGCCTTGAAAATAATTTCTGAACTGTTGTTATTCAGGGTGGATCAATGTGTTACGCCTCAAGCCTCCCACGGGGACAATGCAATTGGGACATTCTGTGTTTAGTTTCTTAGAAATGGCATGAGTGTGTTATATAGAAAGGGTAGTGACTCCTGTCACAAAGCAGACCCTGCTGCAACCTTGATCTACATAACATGATTGTGTTTTTCAGCGAAACAATATATTTGGTTTCACACCCTGTGGAGTGATGCACCAGATCCATAAATCCTCCTGTTCTCAACCCCACTGCATCATGGGAAGTGAATGATGCAGCAGGTGTGGTGATGTATATGTTTCAATCACGTTGCCTGTATCCTATCCCATCAAAGCTCTAGAGGCAGAACTGATGCTACAAAGGAGACCCGCAAACCCTATGCTCTCTCACGGGACTTAAGGGAAACAACAAAAGAATAAAAATAATCTAAAATTAAAATTAGACCTGGAGTACAGGGTAACTCTTGGATGGAAAAACCTAGCAGCTACCACACAGAATGACTCTTCAGGGCAAGCTATAGGCTTAGACAACAAGAGTATGCTGCCACTGACACTCAACTAGAAAGCCCATTCTCAGCTCATGCAATCACCGCCACTACTAAAATGTCAGCACACCTACAAGAGATCAGCTCTTGGACGAAGAGCAGATGGCTCAAGCTGAACCTGGGCAAGACCAAAGTGATGCTGGGTGGAAAGGAGAAATCCTTCAAAGAGCTGGCCAAGTCGCTGTCTCCATCTTCCATTGAAGACTCACAGCCCCCGTTGGTCAAAGTGGTGGGTGCCTCAGGATCCTATTTGCCTCCTGGCTAACCAGGTAGCATCAGTTTAAAAAAATGCCTTCTTTACCTCCAGCTTGCTAGGAAACTTCATCCCCGATGAGGGCCTGGCTCCAGGGCTCCAGGCGTTTGCACCTCTGGGTTGGATTACGGTAATTCTTTGCATCTAAAGCTGAATGTGAAGACGATGCACAGGCTTTCTGCCTTCTCCATGACTGAGGCCATTGCGAGCACATCAGGCATGTGCTCAAGTTCCCCCAGCAGCTCCCCGTCAGCTTCTGATACACCAGTTTAAGGTCTGAGTTCTCATTTTCAAAGCAATTCATTGAGCTAGCTCCAGCTTCAACCAAAGACCGAATTTCCATCTATGAACTACCATGGCAGCTGCGTGAACTACCAATGCAGCTCCCACAACCCGGGACAAAGCATTCTTTAGCAAGGGGATCCCGCTAAGGAACAACCTTCCAGAGGAGAGCAGGCAAATTCAGATTCTCACTGACCTACATTGCAAAGCCTTCCTCTTCGAGAAAGAAACTCCACTCTGTAATGCTCATAAATCAAACACCCCGTTTATACCCAAACCCCGACCCACTCCACCCCTCCCCCCAAAAAGAAAAGGAAGAACCCAAAAACCTACTCCAAGCAGAATTTTGACCTCTAAAAAGGAGATGTGCTAGAGACTCCATGAAGTCTGCTCAGGGTTTCATTACTGATTTTATGTGGAAGGGGCTCAGATGCTCCAGTGATGGGCATCAGCATAAAACCCTAAAATAGGTAAGTGTTCAGAGATGTATTATTCCTTTAGCTTTGGCTCAGGCCATAGATTTATAGGTACAGGGGACTGGTTAATTTAGCCTCTCCCTAGTGTAGACCTCTGTTGCCCACAAAGCCAACATTTATCGACCTAGCAAACATTTATCACCATCGAACCTGGCAGTGTCAGCTCAGCAGTGGAGCAGAAAAGAGGGGTGTTAGAAGTGATTCAAACTGCAATCAAACATGAACAGTAAAAAACTCTCTCACTAGGATAAGTTACAGTGGGTCAGAGAAATACACAGTGCTTCTTTTGTTTTAAACTCAGTTTTGCTTTATAAAAATACACAGCTTAAAAGTACATCAAGTCTCTAGACAAGACATGCATGCGTAGAGTCATTTCAGTGTTTCCAGTCAGTTCATGTAAACAACAAAAGCAGACATAAATTCAACCAATAGAATAAAAGGTATTTTTATAAGAGTAAAACACAGTGCATTCACAGTTTATATATCCAACACACCAGAACGGGTAAGTGCATCCCTGAACATAGGAAGTATTTCTGAACAACAATCAGCCATTAACAAGACTCTTCCTAGAAGTTGGCCTTTATGGCTTGGAATTGCACCATCCAGCAGCAGAATTATTTATCCTTCCTTCCTGGAAAATACACAGAGAACTAGGTTTGAAGCCAGAATCAAGTGGTTTCCTTAGCATGGGAGATGAGGAGGCCTCCAAAGAGCTTAAGAATGTAGACTGACCTAGCTCCACATACTCCAATGCTGATTTAACACCAGCACAGGATCTGGCCCGTAACATTTGAATTTGCTTTCGGAGAGAAGAAATGTTGCTAATTTAAAAATAAAGTTAACCTTATGGAGCAATGTCTCAAATGATTATTTATATGTCTGAGGTATAACAGCTGCTTTTCAGCAGATCTCCCCCCCCCCTCCAATCTCCCCGCAATCTGGCATCAGAAACCTGGTGTAGATCAAAATAATGTAGTCTTATGAAATTCGCAGCCAAACAAACAAACAAACAAAAATCAACCTTTAAATTGCTTTTGGCAGCGCTGGGGGGAGAGACAGAAAAGCTGCCTTGAAAGTGAGAGGGAAAGGATGTCTTGAATTGCACCAACTGCATGAAATAATGGATTTTAAGAATGGAAAACTCTGTTGTGGGGGGGGGGGGGGTGTTTGGAATTTGTCTTTAATTTGCTTTTATTTCCCACTGTTTAATACTTTCATAGCTTCAAGCCTCTGTCCCCTACTGATTGTCCTTTTCTAGCTAGCACCCATGGAAATGCAAGGGGAGAAAGCGGATTAGCTGCTGCAGACCCGAAGGGGGAGCACACAGCTTTGTTTCTGTGTGGTTCCAGCAAAAAAACATGGCTATAGTTTCTCAGGACGAGCGCAATGGCCAAATTCTGAGCCTAAACTACTGACGGCGGCCTTGTACGAATTAGGTCATGACGTCAGGAGAACTCTGACTAAATGAGATGCCCAGAATGCAACACAATATGCAAGACAAAGAAAACAGCGTGAAAATACAAAGAAGCTGCACCCGGGTTTCTGGCAATTTTATCTTGCACGATATTCACAATGGTCAGAAGACTGAACTTCTAATCTAACAGGTTAAGCAGGGGGAGAGACTTATTTGAAGTGAGAGAAAATACACCCATAAGCAAAGCCTACTCTCCACATAACATATGATACAGTGTCAAAGTTTAAAGTGCACAGGTGGATCAATATACAATGGGTGGTGCTCTCATTTTTGGCTTGGAAGTCTCACCCTGGACATTTCGTAAGAGCTAAAGCATTCCCTTCACACCGCCATAAAATGAGTGCAATGGTTTCGCTCCCTAGGAGAAGCCTGACCAGAGATGATTGCTATTTCCAGCACCGTCCCAGACACAAGCACGCACCTCCAGTCTCAAAAATGTCCTAACCCCATTTGCTCTGGTACCCCTAGGAAGCTGCATTACTTGCATGCCAAATCTGGAGGAATTTTAAAGGGAATGAACAAAGTGTGCAAGGCTTGGGTGCCAAAAGAAGGGGCTCTGTTTTCAGAGGTACACAACAAAACCTGGGCCCGTATTTTCCTGAAAGAATTCCTCACGGTGTCAGTTTCCTCATCCTACGTGCAAGGCTGTGGGGGCACGCTGTTCACTTTAACAACCCCATCAGGACGGGCTTGTACCCACTGGTACTTTAATCAGTACCATGCCAAGTTTGTGGAGGGCCAGAGACACAGATGTGAGGTTTAAGCAGCTGCAGAGCTTGTGCATCCCACTCTGCTAAGGTTATTTCAGCGAGCCAGAGAAAGCCCGTGGTGGGAGATTTCAGGCGGTAACTGGGAGGATATGGCACGGATGACGACACTGGGTAGATGGGCCTTGTCATATTCATAGGGACATTCACGCCATCATTAGCCAGGTGTGACTACAGGAAGAACATCTGGCCTCCACTTAGTGGCAACAGAGCTTCCCAGAGCTGGACGCCTCCCAGGCTCCATGATCCTCGGGAATGGGGCAAATCCTGCAGTGTTTCTTCTGGGCTGGCCTGTGGCCTTGAGCCTGCCTTCGGGGAGAGGTGGGAGTGGCTGTACGCGGGCGGCAGCAGCGACACCCTTTAAGGGCGCAGTGTGCCCTTCCCAATAAAGCAGCCTGCCCGTAGCAGATGCAGGATCTGCAGCCCTACCCATGCAGGATTGGTGCCCGAGCCCCCAGCAACTTGCAATCTGAGAGGGGAGAAGGACAGAGATTGTTCCTGCTATTGGAGCAGCAATGCTGGAGCAGAGGGATGAGGACGACAGACAGTTCCTTGCACCCTTTCCTCCCCAGGCAGGTTTAAGCACCATCTAATCCTTAATCTTTCCTCAGGCACATCTCTCCTGTTGGGTTTAGTATTTCCAGGAGTGAAGTTTCTGCAGCCTGGCTCAGAGACAGAGAAATAACTAAGCTTTTTGCTGTGAAAGTCAGACTGCCTTTGACTTCTGCAGACTCCGGATAGGTGTTACTGCTTAGCACATGAGGAAACATACAATTGGCTCATCCCTATGAAATAACTTAGTCTCAAGGGCCATTTCCTAGACGTGCCAAACAGGAGAGGGCCTGATCCTGAGGGAAGCTGAGCACTCTGCTCCCTGTGAAGTCAACCGGAGCTTAGGGTGCTCAGCATTTCAGGCCCACTCTGCTGAAACAGGAATCTGGAGCAAGCTCAGATGTGCCGGGGTGAATATTGTTTTAAGTCAAATCTTAGGGCACAGGATTCCCTGGTGCATTGCGCTCAGCCTCTCCCTGCGGACAGTCGGCCCACAGGAGCGTGGCATTTGGTTTTAAACACTCACGTCCCTGATTTCATCCCCGCTGTGCTCTCTTTAGTGAATTCGCTGGGCTTTTGGCATAGGCACAAAGAGCAAAGGCCTCTGCACTCAAGCCACATTCGAGAAGCTGCATTCCCCTGCCCTCCCCTCTCCAGCGATAGTGCTTCCTAGTCTGGCTGGAGAAGGGTTCTCTCCCACCAGGGACAATTCACTGCCCATCCAAGTTCCCTATCGGGCCCTTTTAAGAAGCTAGGAAATGGGCAGACTTATGTCCTGTTGTGACCAAGAAGTCAGCCCCTGATCCCACGTGTCTAACACAGAGGTCACTGACATTCTCTACTAGTTTCAAGGAATCAGGGACCATAACCTGAGTTTCCCTGAACCTCAGAGGTATTTGTAGCTGCCTCTGCCGGCGTCCTGCCTCTGAATCTAGAGCAAACACAGAGCTGATGCTGTAAGATGATCCTTCAGGCCACAGCACACGGCACTTGTTTGTGCTGGGGTAGGCCAGATTGCTCTTGCTGTTTTTAGCATTGGGATAAACAACCACAAGGATGCGCTCGAAGCCAGCCCCTCCCACTCATCTAAGGAGAAGCCTCAAGGGCCAGTAATGCCTAGCGCGGGAGACTCCATTCAAGAATTCACCTGAAACAAGACTGGGGGCCAAATCCATTGTTGGTGAGAACTGGTGCAACACCCCCGTCTTCAGGGGCGCTGCACCTGCTTACGCCAACCATGAAGCTGGGCCTCAGCCTCAGTCAGGAACTTGCTCGAGGCTGGGTGCGCAGGACACAGCTCCTCTGCTCAGCTCTCAACGTAGGAAGAAACTGGCGCATGGTGAAACGCAGCTACCGAGGGCCAACTCCTGTTCCTGCGGCAGTTAGTGGAAGCAGGCGGAGGCCCCTAGTCTCCATTACTAACGGGTGCTGGGGAGGAGAGGGTTGCCCTGGTCAACTGGCTCTCCAGGAACTGTGGGCATGGGGTCCACCAGGGTGGGCTTTCCGGCGCCGTCCTCTATTTGATGTTTTTGAGAAGCGCCGTCCGCGCATTCACGACAGCTTTGAAGGCGTCCTCGCTGCCGGGAGCCACGCACTTGTCCGGATGGAGCAGCACTGCCAGCTTCCGATAGGCTTTGTTCACCTCGTCCCTACGAGAGACGAGACAATCAGCAGCAAGAGGGTGATGTCCGGAGCCCTTCCTTTACGTACTGCCCCCAGCTGCCATGTTAGGAGGCACCCATCAGCCCTCACTCCCTACTCGGGAGACAGACTAGGGGGGGCGGGGAGAAGAGCAGTGGAGGCACAGAGTTGTTCCCATTCTAACCTTCCCCGCTCCCGGCTCTTTGCAGTTGCTCATAAATTTCCAAACCTTTCTCCTTTCAGGCTGAAATTTTCCAGGCTTGGACTGTGCCTGAAGGTAAATTATGGTGGGAAGCTAGAGGAAAAGCGTGCTGACCGCTTCTCAGCACAAGATAAGCGGAGAGAAAAAATACATTCTTCCCAGATGTTTGCAAGCAGCCCTCCAGCCAGACCAGCTGGGCTTTGCAAGCTGAAGTTTGGCAAAGAAGTAACCCTCCCATCTTTTCACGTACAGTAAACTCCTCACTTAAAGTCGTCCTGCTCAATGTTGTTTCGTTGCTGATCAATTAGAGAACATGCTCATTTAAAGTTGTGCAATGCTCCACTCTTACATTGTTTGGCTGCCTGCTTTGCCCACAGCTGGCAGCCTCCCTACGCCCCCCCCCCCCCCCCCCCCCGCCCCCGGGGCCCCCCCCCCCCCCCCCCCCCCCCCCCCCCCCCACGCCTCCTGCCAGCCGGCAGACCTCGTGGATCAGCGCCTTCCCCCTCCTCCCCCTGCCGGCGGCAATCAGCTGGCTTGCGGCGTTTTGGAGGCAGGAGGGAGAGGGGAGGAGTGAGGATTCGATACAGGCTCCCGAACACGGCAAGCCAGCTGATTGCCCCGGGCAGGAGGGAGGGGGGAGGAGAGAGGACTTGGCGCGCCTCCCCCCCCGCCCCCCGTGGCACTCAGCTAGCTTGTGGCGTTTAGAAGGGAGGGGAGGGAGGGGGAGGAGCCAGGACGCAGCGTGCGAAGTAAACGGGGAGGAGGTGGGAGGGGAGAAGAGGCGGGTCAAGGGTGCGGGCTTGGGGGAAGGGGTGGAATGGGCGGGCTGAGGGTTGAGCCCCCAGCCCCTGCTGCTTGCAGAGTAGGGGAAGCTGCCCTGGAACCTAACCCCCCCATTTACATTAATTCTTATGGGGAAATTGGATTCGCTTAACATCGTTTCACTTAAAGTTGCATTTTTCAGGAACATGACTACAACATTAAGTGAGGAGTTACTGTACTCTGTGTGTGTGTATATATATCATAGAATATCAGGGTTGGAAGGGACCTCAGGAGGTATCTAGTCCAACCCCCTGCTCAAAGCAGGACCAACCCCAACTAGATCATCCCAGCCAAGGCTTTGTCAAGCCTGACCTTAAAAACCTCTAAGGATGGAGATTCCACCACCTCCCTAGGGAACCCATTCCAGTGCTTCACCACACTCCTAGTGAAAAGGTTTTTCCTAATAGCCAACCTAAACCTCCCCCACTGCAACTTGAGACCATTGCTCCTTGTTCTGTCATCTGGTACCACTGAGAACAGTCTAGATCCATCCTCTTTGGAACCCCCTTTCAGGTAGTTGAAAGCAGCTATCAAATCCCCCCTCATTCTTCTCTTCTGCAGACTAAACAATCCCAGTTCCCTCAGCCTCTCCTCATAAGTCATGTGCTCCAGCCCCCTAATCATTTTTGTTGCCCTCTGCTGGACTCTTTCCAATTTTTCCACATTCTTCTTGTAGCGTGGGGCCCAAAACTGGACACACTACTCCAGATGAGGCCTCACCAATGTTGAATAGAGGGGAATGATCACGTCCCTCGATCTGCTGGCAATGCCCCTACTTATACAGCCCAAAATGCCATTAGCCTTCTTGGCAACAAGGGCACACTGTCGACTCATATCCAGCTTCTCGTCCACTGTAATCCCTAGGTCCTTTTCTGCAGAACTGCTTCCTAGCCATTCGGTCCCTAGTCTGTAACAGTGAATGGGATTCTTCCGTCCTAAGTGCAGGACTCTGCACTTGTCCTTGTTGAACCTCATCAGGTTTCCTTTGGCCCAATCCTCTAATTTGTCTAGGTCCCTCTGTATCCTATCCCTACCCTCCAGCATATCTACCACTCCTCCCAGTTTAGTGTCATCTGCAAACTTGCTGAGAGTGCAGTCCACGCCATCCTCCAGATCATTAATGAAGATATTGAACAAAACCGGCCCCAGGACCGACCCTTGGGGCACTCTGCTTGAAACCGGCAGCCAACTAGACATGGAGCCATTGATCACTACCCATTTTTCCACTGCCTACTGTATTTTCCACTCCATGCATCTGATGAAGTGGGTTTTAGCACACGAAAGCTTATGCCCAAATAACTTTGTTAGTCTCTAAGGTGCCACAAGCACTCCTCGTTGTTTTTGCTGATACAGATTAACATGGCTACCCCTCTGAAACCTTTCATAGGGGCAGCAGATGGCTTTGAAGGAACTTGGGTTTGATTTAAGAGTTATGACCATTTCAGACTATATATGCAGCATGTGCAGATGTTTTTGTGCAAGCTCAGTTCACCTTGGGGCAGAGGGCCAGCGCAGGCCCCTGGAATTAAGTGGTGCACAGGCCTTGGGCCGCATCCTATTTGCATACTGAAGAGAAGATACCATGTCCTGGGTGTTGGAGGGGTGACTGCACTAACTTAGCTTAGCAGCAAAGTGCCTAGTCACCTCACTTCACAGCAGTCAGCTGATAGGGCGGAACTAAGGTTGCGGCAAGGGCTCTTGTGGAGCAAGTGAAGTCAGCAATTCCCTTACCATCAGTTTCTCCTGGCCCTCGTATGTCGGCGTGAGCACCGCCTTCCCCAGCTGCAGAGCTACTAATTTATGCAGGGGGCTAAGGTGCCTGGCGGATGGCAGGTCCTGAACTCTGCCAGAGCAGAAGCAACTTGGAGGGGTCATTTGAAACTTGAATGCATAATGGTGCAGCCGTAAGATTCTCTTCTTGGGCACAATAAATAATCCATTTTGCATTTCAGTACAGCACCTTTCAGCTAAGGATCTCAGAGTGCTTTACAAACATCTGCTGAGCCTCCCAGCACCCTTCTGGGGTAGATATTCTGGGAATTTCAGATAGGGAACTGAGACACAGAGGTGAGTGGACTTGTCCAGGTCACTCAGCAGGAACCAGGAATCCCAAATTTTCAATCCCCTGCTCTAATCACTTGCAACACTCTGTAGGATGGGTGCTAATGATCACTTCCAACCAGCAGTCAGCCATCTTTAGGAAGACAGGGGAAGTCTTGCAGCTTTGGGGGGAGAAACACAACAGCAGCAATTTGCACAGAAAGAAGCATTGTGATGGGAAGTCCTTGCCTGCAAGGTGTGGGGAGAAAACAGCAGCTTTATGGCAGCACAAAAACTTCCCTACAGCCAGAGGGCAAGGGAAAGATACTGCTTCATCTGTACAAATCTTAACACCTCTCTTGGAGAGATCATAAGGGTTACTGTCAGATGAACTGAACTGGACAAAGAAGCACCGAGAAAGGACAACAGATAGTGCAGCTGGCAAGTGTACATAGTCAAAAGATTTGTATCTGTTATAGTGCTTTTTTCATCCATAGATCCAAAGCACTTGACAATGGAGGCAAATATAATTATCCCCATTTTAACAGATGGGAAAACGAAGGCTCACAGAGGTGAAGTGGCCAGGAAAGCAGGCCAGAGGCAAAGCCTGGAATAGAAACCTGGTCTCCTGAGCCCCAGTCCAGTCCCCGAACCACTGGACCGCACTGTCTTCTGGTTACTTCACTCTGATCTGACATGTGGCAAGTCAAGAGAAGCTGTCTCTCACCACTGGTATTACTCAGTAGCAATGGCAGGAACGGCCTTGCTGGGTTTAGTGTTGTAAGATGTATAAGTCCTTAGCACTAGCTGCAACTGTTGGACTTTGCACAGGTAAATCCACAATCTAGATGACCAGCGTTACATCATCCCAGGGGAAAGTATGGACAATGCTACCTAGCACTTCGAAGGTGGCAAGGTGTATTCCATGGGAGGATCTTGAAGTGATTTACAAATGTTAATGAAGTAAGTATTTCGCTCCCTGTTTTATAGACATGGAAATGGAGGCAGAGAGAGATTAAGCAGTTTGCCCAAGGCCACAGAAGAAATAAGAGGTACTATAGAGGTGTTCAAACAGGTTCTGTTCCCAATCAAACCACTTTCCTTCTCTAGCTGGAAACTCTTACGAGGTTTCTCGTTAATTAAAGGATAGTAGCATCATTAATTCCAAATCAACACACTTTTATGGAAAATAGGTCTTATATAAACTTATCATTTTTTATGAGATTATAAGTTTGGTTGATATAGTAACTGTTGACATAATACACTTGGGCTTCTGTAAGGCATTTGACCTAGTCTCACATGACATTATGATAAAAAAAATCAGCACTAAAAATAATAATAATAAAAAAAAAATCAATGTAGCTCATATTAAATGTATTAAACACTAACTAGTAGATTGCAAAAAAATATTGTAAATGGGGAATTGTCATTTTAGGGAGGTGCTTTGAGTGGGGTCCCACAGGGATCTGTTCTTGCCCCAAAGCTATTCAATACAGTATCTTCATCGATGATTTGCAAGAAAAGGAGGTGGTATTACCTCTGATCACGCCATTAGTGAGACCAGTGTTGGAATATTGTGTCTAGCTCTGGTGTCCACACCTTAAAAGAGGATGATGAAAAACTGAAATGGGGTTCAGAAGGGAGCTACCCAAATGATTTGACATCTGGAAAACCTGCCTTATAGCGAAAGACTTCAGAAACTCAAATCTATTTAGTTTATCCAAGAGAAAGTTAAGACCACTTGATCATGGTGGCCTATAACTACCTACATGGGGAAGAGATTCAGATTAAGCGTTGGATCCAATGTTTGGAAGTTCAAACTAAACAAATTCCCTTGGGCTGTGGTGGATTCTCCATCACTTGATGCCTGAGTGTCTTTCTAAAGATCTGCTCTAGCTCAAACAGAAGTTACGAGCTTGATGCAGAAATTACTGGGTGAGGTGCTTTGGCCTGTGTTCTGCAGGAGTCAGACTAGATGATCATAACAGTCCCTTCTGGCCTTAAAAAATACATAAATCTGTAACTCTAGTAGCAGTTAATCAAAGACAACTAGGAGAATGTTGACGCGTCCTTTACCTTGTGGCTCCAGGTTTGACTCCCAACATGTCCCAGCTGTCCTTGCTGTTGCGGATCCTCCGAATGGTGTCCGCCTGCTCTTTGGTGAACCCAACGCTCATGCTCGAGGTGGGGCGTTTCCCACCGTTGTCGCACAGATCAACAATTGCGGAATAGAAGGTCTGCAAACGCAAAGAGGAATTAGCGGAAAGCTTCGCCGCTTTCTGAACGAAAGCCAGCAGCCCCAGTTTATGTAGCTGAGCAATAAGGCCGTTATTAAATTTAAATTAAAGGCCGTTGTGAGTATATTGAAAAACAGGTTGTGCCAAGGGCTTGCTGACTCCTAGTGCATGCACTCAAAGCTCTAAAAGCGCAGACACAAACCGCAGAACTTGACACAAGCCACATTGTAACAGAAGTGCTCTGTTGCCTGCCAGAATAGAGAAGACACTCCTACCTATAGTACATGGCTAGTACTATGCTACGACATCTGGCAGAAAAGCCTCTCTTCTCTGTCAGCTATGGAACCATGTGCCTGGAGTCCTCGACATACAACCAAATCAACCTCTCTCTGAATATTGCTGTTACTAAACAGGAGCTATTAATATGCTGGACTCAGACTAGAAAGGTGGAATTTTACCACGATGCAGCCCTTATTATGAACAGTCAATAGATTCTATAGATCACGGCAATTAATGAACATGCTATTGACAAAAGGAGGTTACATATGGGGCCTGCATCCTTTTCACTGCCGTTTAAGTTACCTGGAACATCTCATTGATTCCTTCTCCTGTCTGTGCTGAGGTCTCAAAATAAAGAAACCCCCGGCTTTCTGCCCACAGTCGCCCTTCGCTCTCGTCCACGCAGCGGTGCTTGGTGCAGTCAATCTGAACCCAACAAAGTAGAGAAAAGGAATCAGGTGCAAGGAGACACCCCACATATCCAGGTACAGTAGCTGCAACAGGGCTACCTAGAGGGCTGTAGTTGCCTGGATCCCAAAGGCACTGACTCCTGTTCTAACATCTCACTGTGGCATCAGTGATAGACTTCCCAGAACAGCCTTGGGAGGAAGCCTACATTTTCTTGAGGGGGCAGGAGAGGGAATTGAAATAGATGACGATTCTAAAATCATGAACAGAATCTGCACGCAAGACCCAAGATCAGGGTGCTGGGAAACCCTGCAAACATGGCTACTAGTGTGTAGTGCACAGATTAGCCTCTTAGCCGGTTCCAACACCCACTTTGCACACTGATTTCATTCCCAGGGGCTCAGAGCAGTTGCTGCTCAACATGCTGCAGCCAGGAATTCCTGGCTCTTCTCTTCATCATAGCATGGTTTACCTTGTTGGCACAGACAACGAAGACAATGTTTTCCATGTTTCCATGAGGTCCAAGCTCCTGCTTCATCTCAGCCATCCATCCATCCAGTGCATCAAATGACTCCTTCTGTCCGACATCATACACTAGGACAACCCCCTGAGTGTCCTTGTAAAACTCATTGCGAACCTACCCAGGACAAAAAAAAGAGTGAGAATGAGTGTGATGGATGCCATCTTGGCTGACAATGGTGACAGGACCAAGGCCCTTCAGAGCTAGAGAACTAAGCTCTGTATGACTCGCATCCTCTGTGAATGAGGCACAGAGGGGGATGCATAACACACTCTGGCCAGTGGGTTATACATGTTAAACTAGTCTAGACTGAAAGTGCCTCAGGGCAGGGAATCTGTAACCTGTACAGTAAGGCACTGTACATGCACATTTATGGCTCTGTGTAAGTAATAAATAATATCAGTAATGTTATTTATGGCAGGGAAGGATCAAGGCCTGGTCCATGAGCACAGTACCAGGAGCCACCAGAGATTCCTGGGATGTAGTCAACTCGGACATTGACTCTCTTTTGTGGCCTCAGGCAAGTCACTCAGGTCAGTGCTTTTGGGAATCCACTTATTTTTGGTTCCCAGGCCCACCTGGCCTAGGACCCCATTTTCAGAAGTACTGAGCACTCACAACCTCAGCTACAGTCAGTGTAAGCTACGGGTGCTCGGGACCTCTGAAAATGAGGCCCTAACTGATTTGTCCAAGGTCACACAGTGAGTCAGGGGCCCTGCCAAGGTTAAAATTCTGGAGTTCCTGGTTCCCAGTCCCATGCTTCGTCCACTACACCCTGCTGCCTCCATTACACCACTACAGATTGGCAAGCACTGGGTAGGTGACGGAGGGCAGGGTTATGGATTTATGTCGGTATCCACACTTATGCTACAGGCAATCTTGAAATGTGCTTAAGCAGCAATATTTATCAATCTGCTCCATAGGTGTGAGGTCATTCATAGTATGTCACTTGCACAGCACAACACTTTAACAGGGGATATAGGAAATACAATTATAACCCACGAAGCAGTCACTCTGCCAGGGTACGAACTGCTGCAACTATGCTGATAATAATAATAATAATAATAATTGGAGATATACCAATCTCCTAGAACTGGAAGGGACCTTGAAAGGTCATCGAGTCCAGCCCCCTGCCTTCACTAGCAGGACCAATTTTTGCCCCAGATCCCTAAATGGCCCCCTCAAGGATTGAACTCACAACCCTGGGTTTAGCAGGCCAATGCTCAAACCACTGAGCTATCCCTCCCCCAAATCTATGATCTATGCTTCCTACAGATCTTCTCTGCTACCTGCCTCTTATCATCACTTACCTACTGCTTATGTCTAGCTATATGATCAGAAGTAATCTAGAATCACACTGAGACAGAACAGACTGATTTAATTCCTAACCATGCTGCAGAGAAGAATCCCTTTCTCCCTTACCTCATAGAAGAAGGGGTGCCCAGCCATGTCAAAGATGTTCACTTTAATCTCGCGATCTCTAATTTGCACTCTGAAATGATAGATGAGAAGCATTCAGAAGGGGTATGACGCTCACACAACATGAACCAATGAAAGAGCTAACTCCCTCCCAACGAGATTCCCAGAGAGTTCTCATTTGACGGTGTCCCATTCTTCAGAGAGAAAATATCACCAAATCAGCAAGACCAAGGCATTTTTACTGCCCTACTTTAGCTTGATAAAAAAAACACAAGAGGGGGTCTTGTGGGGTGAATAACTGTCGTGCACGGTAGCCAGTCAACAAAGGGGGACAAAGGCCAGCCAGATCTCTTGCTCTCTTTCCATTACCTTTAGCTGGACAAGAGACCCTCTCATCTTGATTTCTGTACACACCAGAAAGGGAGCAAAGCATTGAAAAGAAATGATCACTCTATCTTAAGATGGTCGTACCTAATCAATAATAACACTCAAGCCCTCCAACGCCAGTGATGTTACTATCAAAAATCACTCAATAGTCAACAGATGAAGATAAGGTCTTCCTGGCCACACTGAACATGCAGTATATTGAAGGTCATAGATAGCAATATTACGGTACATATAGGAACGTAAGAGATCATGTCATTTTGCCATGACTTCTTCCTTAAGATCCCTCTAATGCTCAAGTTTATATTACATTTACTCACTTCTGCTCTTTTCAGTAAGTGTCAAATGCAGAACTGATTGGTGAACCCTAGCACGTGTACACAGCCACCATGGTACCTGGCTTTTCACTTGCAGTTGTTACCCCTAAAAGTAGTTAGAAAAGGGTACTTACTTGGTGACGCCATAGTCGATTCCTATCGTCGCTAGGTATTTGGGAACAAACCTCTTTTCGCAGTACCGCTTTATGATACAGCTCTAAAACAAGAACAGAGGCCAGTACGAACATGTCCGCACCATATCACAGAGAAAGTTGTTTCACATGATTATTGACCACATTATTGGTATACAGCACCATGGGCATCCGTGGCACTTTGCACAACAAGTGAAGACATTGTCACTGTCCTGGAAGGGCGAGGGGGGGACACACACATAACAAACGAATCAACCAAAATAAATAACCTGATTGTGAGCAGCGTTTTAATACATCAAGAAGGGAGAAGAGCCAGGGCCTCTATGAAGCTCACTGGAGGGTTCACGACCATTCCCGCTCTGAGCCACTGTACCCCGTGATCCATGGTTATCAGGCCCCATGGAGTACTGGCCCCATCACCCCCCCGAACCAGGGCTCAGCAGTGCTGCTCTGTCCTCCTCCTGGACAATGCTGTGTTTGGGCCGTCATTAGTAATGGCCGGGCCCGGCTTGAGCACCTGCCTGTGCCCAGCACTGGCAGCCCCTGAACCCTTCCCTTGTTCCTGGGCAGGAGGTGCCTGCGAGGAGCCCCAGGGTGCTGGTAGGTGACTGGGGCAGCTCAAGGCATTCAGCAGGCTGCTGAGGCAGAGGGTGTCAGCGGGAGCTGGCTGTGGCACCTGCCCAGCCCCTTCCCCCTCTCGCTGGCCCTGGTCCCTGCTGAAGCGAGAGGCCATGCACGTCCCGCGGTGCCCCTCTCCCTGGTGAATGCATGGTGGCTCGGGGAGACCAGGCTGCGTGTTCAGCAGCCCCTGGCCTGATTTCCCATTTGCTCAGCCAGAGGGGATGATGGCTTGCCTGCCTGGTGGGTGAGATGGAAGGGGGCAATATCAAACTGTATACACTGATGGGGGGGCCCACAGTTTAAAAGTTCATCCGCCCCCTGAACAGCTTGAGTCACGGCCCCGTCCTGGGCAAGTCCCCCGTTACCCTCAGTCTCCCTCCCGGACGCAGTGGGAAGTGTTAATAGTGAGCCGCAATGCCTACTAGCCTCAGGGGAAAAGAGTTTGGGGACCCCCTGCTCTAGGGGATTTAGTGCCAGTAGCCCAGGGACACACATTGACATGCCTACTCTCACGACTTAATCCCGAGAGATGTGATTTCTAAGGTAGGTGGGTGTGTGGGTGAGAGAGAGAAAATCCTGACAGTTGAGAGTTCTCTCCCCAAATCATGAGTCTGGATTAATTTTACTTAGAAATTTACTAGCCTGCTGGAGCACCCGCTCGTTGTCTGTCCACCCTGGGGCTCCCAGCTGGTGCCACAGCCACCTGCGGAGGGCTGACAGAGGGAGCCCCAACCACTGCGAGGGAGAGGCTCCCACGGTCAGCCCCAGACAGCTGGGGCTCCCGCTGTCAGCCTGGGAAGTAGGAGCGGGGACCCGACTGCAGGCCCCGAGGCCTGGGGAGGGTAAAGGATCCTAAGAGGAGCAGAGGTGAGGCTGGGAGGGCTGGACTATGGCCGGGGGCTGTACAATGGCAGGTTCTGAGCAGACGGGGTGAGTGCTGGCGGATGAACTGAGGGCAGGGGGGGGGTCGATGGGGTAGGAGGGCTGAACTGATGGGGTGGTGATGAGGAGGGCTGGGGGACTGAAGTCAGGGGGGTTGGGTGGGGACAGAACTGACAGGGGACTAGAGAACAGGATTAATTGCTGGGCAGGAGATGGGCAGATGTGGGGGGTGAGAACTCCTGCAGCAGGGGCCAAAATCAGCGTAGCCTGTCCATGCGGGAGAGCGGGCGACACCCACTGTCCCACGCGCACACCCTGGGCATGGGCAGTTCAAACATCAAGAGATGGGCCTAGAAAACAGACCGTGATCTTTCCTGGGGTCACCAGAATGCGAGTCATGGGCCCTATACTGCTCTGAGCGAGGGAGAGTCTCCCCCACCCACTAGGGAGGCAGAGTCCTAAAGCCAAGAGGGACGTCAGGACGCCCCGCCCACGAGGGGGAGGGGCATAGAAGGAACGGTCCCGGGCCTTCTGGGCCAATGAAAGGGCAGAGACAGCACCCCACCCCCTCCACCCAATAAACCGCCACTCAGAAGCTCCCCCCACAATCCTGGGGGTCTGACTGGGTAATGAATTGTCATGCCCCGCCTCCACCTGCCTACGGCCAATTTAGGAGGGTCCCAATTGACTCACCGGCGCGTCAGTCGAACTTTTTAACCAATCCGCTGCCTCGCTCACAGGCCAACGGGCTGCAAGGCATCCGATTGAACAGCCCGCTTGTCAGTCACTCCCATCGGAGCCAATCCCCTCCCCATCTCGCTTCCACTGCTCCTCACCTTGCCCACCTCGGCGTTGCCCATGGAGATGACTTTGATCCTCAGCAACTTGCGCGTTTCTTTCCGCTTCGGCAGATTCGCCTCCATCCCCGGGAGAGACGAATCTGCCCATAAACACATGCGGGGGCGGGAGTGACTCAGGAAGCTGCCGCTTTGCACCTGAGAAGAGGGGAAACAACCGCCTCGAACCCACCGCTCCCCATGCTGCTGAGGCCGAGCCGGGATTTCCCCCCCCCCCCTCCACTTCTCGCGGGCAAAGGGAGATCGCGCGAGACTTCCGCCTAGTCCTTTCGCGAGAGCGTCCGTTGGCGCGGGATGATCAGTTCTCGCGAGAGGTGAAGCGGCAGCTATTTTTTTTCAATTTCAATAACTTTATTGACACTTTGATGTAGGGCGAACAGTGGGGGGCAGGGGCGTTGCACTTGTACTATTGTTTAGATAGGGTGATGGCAGAGGGTCCACGGGGCCTAGTGGTGAGACTAAGGTCGGGGCACCAGGCTGCGGGACTCCTGGGTTCTCTTCTCTGCTCCAGGGGCAGCGCGGCCCAGCAGTGAGAGCAGGGGGATGGTGCCAGGACTCCTGGGTTCTTTTCCCTGCTCCAGGGGCAGTGCAGTGGTGAAAGCACGGGGATGGAGCCAGGGGGATGGTGCCATGAGTGGTGAGAGCAGGGGGATGGTGCCAAGACTCCTGGGTTCTTTCCCCTGCTCCAGGGGCGGGGCAGTGCAGTGGTGAGAGCCCGGGGGTGGAGCCAGGACTCCTGGGTTCTTTCCCCTGCTCCAGGGGCAGTGCAGCGGTGAGAACAGGGGGATGGTGCCAGGACTCCTGGGTTCTTTTCCCTGCTCCAGGGGCAGGGCAGTGCAGTGGTGAGGGCAGGGGGATGGAGCCAGGATTCCTGGGTTCTCTTCCCTGCTCCAGGGGCAGCATGATCCTATGATGAGATTAAGGGGATGGAGTCAGGACTCCTGGGTTCTAGTCCCAGCTCTGACATGGACCTGCTGTGAAATCTTGGGCAAATGACTTCCCAGAGCTGTGTTTTTCCATGCGTAAAACAGAGCGAAGGATACAGGGTGAAGAGAGGCTAAATTGGTGTTTATAAAGCTGAGCTCATGGCAGGATTGTAGCCTTAGAGATCCTTGGCTAAAAGGAACGAGAGGTGGACAAATAATCAGCATACTGAATAGCATTAAGATGGTTAGGAGCAGCACTGAGTGGCCTGGGCAGTACATGTTTCCTATGCTTAGTGCTGGGAGCTGGAAGTCTGCTATGCTGAGACATGAACCATGGTTTCCAGCTTTTTTATTCTTTAAGGATTTTTTTTCTGTATCGTTCTTTTGAAGGGAAAAGATTATTATTCTCTTCCACTTGTGAGACACAGAAAATTTCACAACTCTCTTATGAGAGACACTTATGTGGCCTTGGAAACAGAATCAGAAAACTCTCCCAGTACTTAACGGAGTCTTACAGACACAAAGAGTTTAGTTTCTTTAGTATTATTTTGCTGAAAGTCAGTGACTCTTCTCTTTCCTGCCTCAGTGGCTGATGTCTCTGAACTTCTCTGCTCAAGAAAAAAAACATGCATCAAGCTGTGATCTTGCAGTGTATCAACCACCGCAGGAAGGGAGGATTTTCCAGCTTGTTCCCATGCATCTAATTTGATTTCGACAATGACAGACCCCTATTTGAGGAGTCAGATGTGGGAAGAGCTGGCGACAGTCCCAGATTGACCCAAACTATCCCAGATTTTGGAAACCCATCCATGCAGTTTCAGTCTTGACTGATAGCCAGGACTGTGGGTTGCATGAAATGTGCAAGTAGCTGAAGATTTGCTGCTCTATCGACTTCTCCCTGCATGTGCCTTTCTCAGTAGGACCTCCAGGCAGTTGCTCCCACTGATACCAAGATGGATGGTGCAAGCACCTAGAGCAGGCTGGGGAACCCACACTCTATGCAGATAAAGGGGTCAGACCCTGTGTACAGCAAGATGTCATCTCCAGCCAACAGAGTCAGAATCTCTCAACTTGGCCAGGGAGGGGAATTAAGGAAGATTGGGTGAATGTGGGTGATAGGATGGGGATAAACATGGTTAAAATAATTAAGGGACAGTTGTTCAGATGGACTGGCAGCCTAGTGACTTCCAGATCCCCGGCTTATTTGAAAAAGCGCCCCTTGAGAAATTGTGCAGATCTTGGCAGCTATATTGAAAGTGTGGTTTTCTAGCCAAACACACTCACTGTATACATCTAGTGCAGGGGTAGGCAACCTATGTCACGCTTGCCGAAGGCGGCACGTGAGCTGATTTTCAGTGGCACTCACACTGCCCGGGTCCTGGCCACCGGTGCGGGGGGCTCTGCATTTTAATTTTAAATGAAGCTTCTTAAACATTTTAAAAACCTTATATACTTTACATACAACAATAGTTTAGTTATATATTATAGACTTATAGAAAGAGACCTTCTAAAAACGTTAACATGTATTACTGGCACGCGAAACCTTAAATTAGAGTGAATAAATGAAGACTCGGCACACCACTTCTGAAAGGTTGTCGACCCCTGATCTAGTGTGTTGGTTTCCATGGCCAATCATTGACCAAAAATAAATACTGAGCAAGTGCAGACTTGCAGAAAAGCATGTTGCATTAACAAGACTGTGGGCCCACAACCTTTGAATTCTCTTTAGTGAGGTCTGTTGGTAAAGCAACAGACTCAGCAGTTAGGAATAAACCTTCTGTGGTAGCTAGATAACTATAAAAGGCTTTACTTTAGTCTCCCTTACTGCTTGACCTTGTCCAGTGTGGTCATTGTCTGCATAAGTTCTGTCATATCCATTGCATGTGGAGTGGAGGGGTTGGGGGAGAGAGAAAGAAGACACATCCTCTTGGCTCTTCATCTCTGCTCTAACCAGCATCTTCAGATCTTACTGGGCCCTGTCCTTCTGGGCTTTAGCATAGATATCGTTATTTAGCTCTTGTTTGTATCACCTGTGGATAGGGGTAAGCTTCTCTCTAATACTTTTTGTCTTCTTTACCACCACAAGTCACTTGCAGGCTGCTTAGGCCTTATCTTCACAGGGTAGTTGACTGATATAGCTCCCTATGCAGACACTATTCTAGAATAAAAGTCACTTTATTCATGAATAATTAGTGCACTTCCACAGCAGAGTAATTATTGTGGAATTAAAATCACTTTTTATTCCAGAATAGCACATCCACCAAGGGAGCAATTGCAGAATAGCCTATTCCAGTCAATTTCTCCATGTAGACAAACCCTGAATACAGACATCTACTCCTGGGTGGGTTGGTTAGTTAGTTTATGCAGCCTCTGGTCACCCCTCCTTTAATATTAACTACGCAGAAACAACTCCTTTTGTCCCTACTAACATACCCTTCTCAACTTTTTCCCAGCAAGCCGCGGGACGGGGGGGGTGGAGGGACACTCACCCTTTAGCACAGCAGCTGCTTGTCTCTGCCAAATTTAAAGTGGCCATTTTATAACTGGTTGTTGGTGTTGTCTGGGAAGTGTCCTTAATGGCTTTTGTATTTTCTTTTATTTCTGACAGGTTTCGGAGTGGTAGCCGTGTTAGTCTGTATCAGCAAAAACAACGAGGAGTTCTTGTGGCACCTTAGAGACTAAATAAATACATTTGTTAGTCTCTAAGGTGCCACAAGGACTCCTCATTGTTTTTATTTCTGAGGCGTTGGTAAGTTCTCCTAGAAGACACGGTAGCAGCAGTGCTTTATCCACCATGTTATGCACACGGGCTCTGAACAGGCTTAGATGCTGTAGTTAAAATACCAGCTCCTGCAGCTGAAGTCCAGCGTTTCTCAAATACGGCCACCAGGGGCTTTTCTTGCAGCCACAGCCTCCTGGGCTGTGATTTGGGGGGGTGCAAAGCAGTGGCCCCTCTCCCAGGGCCGCCAGCAGGGGTTGGGCCCTGCCCACCCTCCACCCACCCCCAGAGTCTTCTTTGGCCGCAGGGCTTCGGGCTCCATCCATGTGGTGGCAGGCTATGGTTCCATGCTCCAGCCCCAGGCTCACCACCCCCACCATCGTCCCTTGGCCCTGCTGCCTCCCTGCCCACCTCCCCATCCAGGGCTTAATTTGTCCCAGGGCTTGCCGGGGTGAGTAAGTCTGCTGTGAAAAGTGATATTAATAAACATACAAATGGCACTTTCCACAGCTGCAGACTTACTAGCTAGCAAGTCTTTAAAAAAAAAAGCAAAAGAAACAACCACAACAAAAAGACAAGAACATGCAAAGCGCCTTATTTGTGTTTCTAGTCTGTTTAGGTCCAGTAATGAATAGAGACAACTGTACATTATTTTTATTACTGATTCTGAAAAAAAAACCCTACATAAATAAATTCCAATGATTTGGACGTGTCTATGTGCATATTTATTTGTTTTTCCTAAAGTTAATTATTTTCAGAAAAATTGTCAGTGCGACCACCAGCAAGAGTTGGTGGCCACACTCGGAGGCCACCAAAAAATGTGCTGTGAGAACTCCTGGTCTAGTCTAATCTTTGGCATGTCCTTTATACAGATTAAAGAGGCAAATAAAAAAGTTCAGCCCCAGTGACGTCTCTTGATGGTGGCTGCTGCCTGATAGTTGTCCCTGTGGGGAGTTGAGCTGAAGCCTGAGTCAGGCCAAATGGCTACAGAAGATGAGGCAGGGGGTAACCTATCTCCTTGGCCAGCAGGGTAGATGTTTGGTAGAATAAAGTTGGTTTCTTGTGAAGGAAGGAGGGATTTTGCTAGCCATTAAACCCTTCCTTGGGAGCTGTCTGAGCTGGGAGAGGAAAGGAGCTTTTTGTAGCTGTGACTGATTCGCAGGTATGTTCTACAGGCCTTTGTAATTTAAGCTTAACATCTGCCTAATATCGTTTTCCATTGTATTTGGCTAGGGAAGTATATTTTGCACATCAGGTTGTTTTATAATTCTCTCTGTTGACAATCCAGTTACAAAATCTGCTTTTGTAGAAGGAAATCTCAGTTGGGCCTGAGGTCCTATTACCTGGGGACAGTCTCAGACTCATGCCTCTGGGACCTTGGAAAAGGCAGACTCAGAAGTAGGTAGCAGCTTGGGTACGATGTCACGAACAAAGGGGCTTGCAGTCTGTCTCTGCAAACAGTGCCTCGGAGGGTGCTGGTGACGGCTAGCGTGGGCATGAGGAGAGCTGGACAAGCGGAAGGATGCTATATGCAGTTACCTGAATGTAAAGATCTTGCCCAGTGCTTGCACGCTGCCTAATTCTTATAGTTCCTTGCATGCAACATAGAGTCAGAGATCTCACACAGGTTACCTTTATTAACTGTTGCACAGCACGTAGCTAAACAGCACTGTTCTGGGTCAGCAGCTCCCATAGGCAGGGTCTCTCCAGACAACCAGTGCCACCTAGCGCAATGCACTGGATTACCAATAGTTGGGCCAGGTCCTTACAATAAGAGCCTGTGTTTCCAGGTGCAGGTTGGTTGTGGGTAATGTCCGACTGTCTTCTTTCCTCTATCTGGGGATGACTTTTTCTGAACCAACGGAAGAATTACATGTCCCACGTCCACTATTGAGAGGCTCTTCCTTCTTATATTTAACCACCTGGATCTTCCACAGTGGGTGGAGGGTATGTCTGTCTACTGTCCCACTTGAAAAACAAACAGGGGAGGTAGTGCGTCCTAATGGTTAGTTCAGGGTACTGCAAGGATTCCTGGATTCTATTCTTGGCCCTGCAACTAACCTCCTATGAGCACCTGTGCAACTCAGCAGTTCTGTAGTTCAGTTTCCCTGTTGGCTTTAATGCCTGTCTTGCAGAGCTGTTGTGAGGCTCCTGTTTGTAAGAAGCTTTGAGATCCTCCACTGAAAGGTGCTGTAGACGGGCAGAGTATTTGTGCTCCAGTAGCAAAGGGTGAACATCATAGAAACAAGCTGGTCAAAGAGGCCAGTCTGCAGGCAGGCAGTGAGGGAGGTGGTCATGAGTCGTCTTCTCAGCAAGTTCAATTGTTCTGACTGATTGAAAGCTTTCCAGTCCTGTACGGCTTCAGCTGCTTTGTCAGTGCCCTTTGGCACTGTGTTCATGTCTGAATTGGTTAGAGAAGCAAGAGGGCAGCAGGACTAATGAAATCTGTGCTGCCAGGGAGGGGAAAAAATAGGCTCTGAGGGCCAGGGTATAAACTGTAATTTCAATTTATATTAAAATTGAACCACGTAAACCAGAGTCGAAACTTACATGCACCACCAGGGGTCACTGTAGCTCCATGTATGGCTACAGGATTGTTGAGCATCTCCACCAAAGTTGTAAGTGCCTACTGAGCATACCTTACTCTGGCAAAACTCCCATTGGTTTCAGCATAAAGGGTGCTTAATTAGGGACTGAAGAAAACAGTCCTGGTGTCATGTGAACAGTGAGTAGAGGTCATAAGGGGGCGTTTACTGATTCCCCGAGGAAGAGCTGACTGCACACATGAGATGACTGATAGGACAACTGTTGCTCTAAAGCAGGGGTAGGCAACCTATGGCACGGGTGCCAAAGGCGGCACGCGAGCTGATTTTCAGTGGCACTCACACTGCCCGGGTCCTGGCCACCAGTCCGGGGGGCTCTGCATTTTAATTTAATTTTAAATGAAGCTTCTTAAACATTTTAAAAACCTTATTTAATTTACATACAACAATAGTTTAGTTATATATTATAGACTTATAGAAAGAGACCTTCTAAAAACGTTAACATGTATGACTGGTACGCGAAACCTTAAATTAGAGTGAATAAATGAAGACTCAGCACAGCACTTCTGAAAGGTTGCCGACCCCTGCCCTAAAGCCTCTGATGGAGAGTGATGTGATACAGAAGCCGGCAAGAAGTCAGGAGTCCCTGGGTCACATTCCTTATTACCAATGATTTGCTGAGTGACCTGGAGCAAGTCTTTTAACTTCAGTTATGCCTCAGATTCACCATTTGTAGAATGAGGCATAACTAATTTGTAGAATGAGGTTGGTAACACTTACCTGCTTTTACAAGCCCTTTGAGATCTATGGGTGAACAGCACTGGGAAATGCTAGATGATGTTACTAAGTAAATATTATCCCCATTGAACATATGGGGAAATTCAGGCAGAGGCGTGAAGACACTTGCCCAAAGTCGCTCATTTAAATGATAAAGCAAAAATGAATCAGGTACTGAGCAGGTGCTACTTTGGGATGTGCCTTGGGATTAGAGATGGGCCTATGCCATGCAGTTCCGATCCAGACTTTCCTAGTGCTTGGATCTGAGGTTCCAGTTCATTATAGAGATGGGTTCAGGCCCGGAAGCCTGGATCTGAACTTGCCTAAAGTTCAGGGGGGTTGGATCTGAGGTTTCAGTTTGGATCAATATTAGGACTCATTGAATTCAGCACTAAATAAATGCTCTTAAGGGAAATAGAGTCCCTGTGGGGCCAGTCTATTCCACTGGAAAATCAGGTTCATTTTAGGAGGGGAGATTCCTGGTGGGCGATACTGGTATGTACAATAATAACTGACACCTGTGTAGCACTTTTCATCAAAGTTCTCAAGACTTTACAAGTTATGGGGTTGATTGTGTTCTCACTCTGGTTTTACACTGCTTCAGCAGAGTTCCCCCGGTTGACCCCAGCAGTGTAAACGAGAAGAGAGTCCCTACATATGCCAGGGATCATTTCAGAAACGCAGCTACCTCCACGAGGCAATGTGCACCATTGTTGAGCGGTAAGAATTTGAAGGGTCTAATTTTAAGGGAAATTTTTAAATGTCTCATTGAAACGCAAGGAAATCCTTCCTCCCAAGAGGGGAGAGACTTTGAAAATCCTGCCTGAAAACCAATCCCAAATGGGGTCACTGCCACAACGAAGGAGACTTGGCAGGTCGGAAGGCAGCCTCCTTTAAATAGCTCAGAGCAGCACTACAGGAGAGAGAGTGAAGAATATCTTATCCAACTGACACTGCAGGAGGAATGTAGGGAGTTGGAACATAATGAACCAACTTAGCCCCAGTGTCCTGAAAAAAATTCCAACGCCTTGACTCTTACAAAATGTGCCATGGGATCTTTACTTATCAAGAGCTTAACTCAAAAAAGGCTTAAGACATTTTGATAGTGAATGAGAACATGCATGGTTACATTAGCTAGGGTAACAAAGTGTATGCGGAGTATTCATCAACCAGGGCTAGGCAGAAACTACCCTTACGGGTAGGTTATTTCATAATGATCCATTACTGGGATTCTTGCACCTTCATTTGAAGCATCCAGTGCTGGCCACTGTCAGAGACAGGGTATCAGACTAGGCTGGGCCACTGGCTCTGATCCTGTATTGGAATGCCTGAGTCTTTAGACAAAAGGCCACACTATCCACAGTGCCATGGGCTGTATGCTGACTCAAAAGGAAGAGGGCCACTCACTGACTTACAGCACTGGTGGCTGTGGTGCTGACGTGTGTTCCTCAGAGGCCTCCTATCCAAGGCCAGTGCAGTTTTGGTTACCTAGATGTAGATATGGACTTGAAACAAAATCCCAGATCTGGACACAATTGATCATTGAAGAGGGTTGGCTCTGGATCCAAACGGCACTGCTTACACGTAGCTGGAAAGCTAGGCCAGAGCAAAACGTTGGACCTGACACATCACGGACTTGGGAAGACACTGGATTTGGATCGGAGCTTTGCCACTCCAGCCCATATCTGTGTACCAGGGACATGAAATTCATCTTGACAGTTGTGGGTTGAGATAAATCTGAGGGAAAGGAGACAGTGAGGCTGAGAAACTGCAGAGTTTACAAACCCAGTGGGTTTCATACACTTCGTAGTAGAAAACCTTTCTTCTGCTGAGCTGATAAACTCTTCATGTGTCTTTCTGGAGAGTTTATAAACTCCCCAGGTTTGAGTGCATAAAGATTTAAGTGTATATAGTTTTTATATAGAAAACAGCCTCTTTTTCTTCCCTATCCACAGCTGGGGCTGCTCCCGCCCAAGAGCAGCTGCTCTGTTCTGGTGCCACAGTGGTACCTTGTGGGTGAAAGGTGTAACAGCAGAATGCATTTTCTGTGGGGGAGGGGGAAAATTCTGCACAGCACATGAATTCTGCACATGCACAGTGGTGCAGAATTCCCCCAGGAGTAACTACTATTTAGTAAAGAAGAGCTTTGTTGTTCCTCTGCAGCTGGTGTGTTCATTGGTTTTTTGAGAGTCTGCATTTGTATGTTGGTCTGTAGCAATGTGGAACACACCTGCCTCTGCAGGCACAATGGCCAATAATAATTATCCTAGGGGAGGCAGTATGGTCTAGTGGGTAGAGCACTGGCACCTGGCACCTATCCCCAGCTCTGCTACTGGCCTGTTGGGAAACTGGGGGAAAGTCATTTCACCTCCCTGTGCCTCGGTTTCCCCATCTGTAAAATGGTGACAGTGATACTTATCTCCTTTGTTAAGTGCTTTGAGATCTACTGATAAGACCTAGATATTATTATGGGATGGATAAGTCATGGCACAGGCAACATTAAACAAGGGGAAATATCTAGCCATCAAAGGAAAGGGGGGGAAGGAGACTTACGTTTGCTTCATTAAAAAGAAAGTCTGAAGGACGATCTAATTATCGTCAGTGCAGATGCCAGGAGCCCAAGGCTGCAGAGCAGGTGGCGTGTGCTCAGGATCAAAGAGGTCTGAGATATCAGGGGAGTAAGAGACAGGACTGAGGCAGGAAAATGACTTGGCATCTACAACTGCCACATGCAGAGCTGGCTGAGGGTGTGGGCGAGGGGCAGAATCAAACAGGAGGCCCATGCTGCTGAGGCTTGATCGAGGTGCTGCAGGAAGCCCTGAGACAGATGGTTAGGAGAGATGGGGAGTGTGACGCTTCAGAACCGGCCTTTTAGAAAATATCCCGACAGACTCGAGCCTCACTGGCTAAAATTCTTGGCTTATTAAAAAGATTCCTGGTTCAGGACAAAATCAAAATGCCAGCAAGGTAGTTTGTAGGAGCACAGGCTTAGGTCCCCGTCTCTGCTACTCATAGACTCACAGACTTTGAGGCCAGAAGGGCCCATCAGGATCATCTAGTCTGACCAAACCACAGTGGGATGAACTGGCTCCAACACACGTGTCTCCACGTCACTTCCATCTTGCGCCGTAGATGGGGTCGTCACTTCATTTGGAGGTGCACTAAAGCCCAGGTCAGAGACAGGATGAGGGTATGTCTGCACTTCACCCGCTACAGCGGCACAGTGGCAGTGCCACAAGGCACCATTGTAGGCCGTCAGTGTAGACACGACAGTGCTGGGAGGGATTCTCCCATCACGGTGGTTAATTCACGTCTTCAAGAGGCACTAGTTAGGTCAATGGAAGAATTCCTCTGTCGACCTAGCGCTGTCTACCCCAGGGGATAGGTCGTTTTAGCCACATCTCAAGGGTGTGGATTTTTCACACCCCTGAGAGACGGAGCTGTGCCAATGTAACTTTTCAGTGTAGACCAGCCCTCAGACTCACCTGCACTCGGAGATGGAACGATGGGGCGGAGTCAGCCATGTTGTAACCAGATCCACCAACGTGGCCGAATCTGTAGCTCTAAAGCCTTGGGCTTGGTCTACTTTTGATCAACCTCCCTACCTTGTTCAGAGTATAAAAACCCCACGCTCTTGACCGGCAGAGCTTTGCTGACCTAGCCACCAGGGTGACGCAGCTACGTCGATGGAAGAACGTCGCTTACGTTGACGTAGCTAACATCATTTGGGGAGGTGGTGTTCCTACACCGACAGAAAAACCCCTTGTGTCAGCATAGGCTGCGTCTACACTACAGGGTTATGNGGCAGGGGGTTGAGGTGCAGGAGGGGTGCGGCGGGGGTCGGGTGCAGGAGGGGTGCAGCAGGGGGCTCAGGGCAGGGGGTTGGGGTGCAGGGNAAAGCCTCTGATGGAGAGTGATGTGATACAGAAGCCGGCAAGAAGTCAGGAGTCCCTGGGTCACATTCCTTATTACCAATGATTTGCTGAGTGACCTGGAGCAAGTCTTTTAACTTCAGTTATGCCTCAGATTCACCATTTGTAGAATGAGGCATAACTAATTTGTAGAATGAGGTTGGTAACACTTACCTGCTTTTACAAGCCCTTTGAGATCTATGGGTGAACAGCACTGGGAAATGCTAGATGATGTTACTAAGTAAATATTATCCCCATTGAACATATGGGGAAATTCAGGCAGAGGCGTGAAGACACTTGCCCAAAGTCGCTCATTTAAATGATAAAGCAAAAATGAATCAGGTACTGAGCAGGTGCTACTTTGGGATGTGCCTTGGGATTAGAGATGGGCCTATGCCATGCAGTTCCGATCCAGACTTTCCTAGTGCTTGGATCTGAGGTTCCAGTTCATTATAGAGATGGGTTCAGGCCCGGAAGCCTGGATCTGAACTTGCCTAAAGTTCAGGGGGGTTGGATCTGAGGTTTCAGTTTGGATCAATATTAGGACTCATTGAATTCAGCACTAAATAAATGCTCTTAAGGGAAATAGAGTCCCTGTGGGGCCAGTCTATTCCACTGGAAAATCAGGTTCATTTTAGGAGGGGAGATTCCTGGTGGGCGATACTGGTATGTACAATAATAACTGACACCTGTGTAGCACTTTTCATCAAAGTTCTCAAGACTTTACAAGTTATGGGGTTGATTGTGTTCTCACTCTGGTTTTACACTGCTTCAGCAGAGTTCCCCCGGTTGACCCCAGCAGTGTAAACGAGAAGAGAGTCCCTACATATGCCAGGGATCATTTCAGAAACGCAGCTACCTCCACGAGGCAATGTGCACCATTGTTGAGCGGTAAGAATTTGAAGGGTCTAATTTTAAGGGAAATTTTTAAATGTCTCATTGAAACGCAAGGAAATCCTTCCTCCCAAGAGGGGAGAGACTTTGAAAATCCTGCCTGAAAACCAATCCCAAATGGGGTCACTGCCACAACGAAGGAGACTTGGCAGGTCGGAAGGCAGCCTCCTTTAAATAGCTCAGAGCAGCACTACAGGAGAGAGAGTGAAGAATATCTTATCCAACTGACACTGCAGGAGGAATGTAGGGAGTTGGAACATAATGAACCAACTTAGCCCCAGTGTCCTGAAAAAAATTCCAACGCCTTGACTCTTACAAAATGTGCCATGGGATCTTTACTTATCAAGAGCTTAACTCAAAAAAGGCTTAAGACATTTTGATAGTGAATGAGAACATGCATGGTTACATTAGCTAGGGTAACAAAGTGTATGCGGAGTATTCATCAACCAGGGCTAGGCAGAAACTACCCTTACGGGTAGGTTATTTCATAATGATCCATTACTGGGATTCTTGCACCTTCATTTGAAGCATCCAGTGCTGGCCACTGTCAGAGACAGGGTATCAGACTAGGCTGGGCCACTGGCTCTGATCCTGTATTGGAATGCCTGAGTCTTTAGACAAAAGGCCACACTATCCACAGTGCCATGGGCTGTATGCTGACTCAAAAGGAAGAGGGCCACTCACTGACTTACAGCACTGGTGGCTGTGGTGCTGACGTGTGTTCCTCAGAGGCCTCCTATCCAAGGCCAGTGCAGTTTTGGTTACCTAGATGTAGATATGGACTTGAAACAAAATCCCAGATCTGGACACAATTGATCATTGAAGAGGGTTGGCTCTGGATCCAAACGGCACTGCTTACACGTAGCTGGAAAGCTAGGCCAGAGCAAAACGTTGGACCTGACACATCACGGACTTGGGAAGACACTGGATTTGGATCGGAGCTTTGCCACTCCAGCCCATATCTGTGTACCAGGGACATGAAATTCATCTTGACAGTTGTGGGTTGAGATAAATCTGAGGGAAAGGAGACAGTGAGGCTGAGAAACTGCAGAGTTTACAAACCCAGTGGGTTTCATACACTTCGTAGTAGAAAACCTTTCTTCTGCTGAGCTGATAAACTCTTCATGTGTCTTTCTGGAGAGTTTATAAACTCCCCAGGTTTGAGTGCATAAAGATTTAAGTGTATATAGTTTTTATATAGAAAACAGCCTCTTTTTCTTCCCTATCCACAGCTGGGGCTGCTCCCGCCCAAGAGCAGCTGCTCTGTTCTGGTGCCACAGTGGTACCTTGTGGGTGAAAGGTGTAACAGCAGAATGCATTTTCTGTGGGGGAGGGGGAAAATTCTGCACAGCACATGAATTCTGCACATGCACAGTGGTGCAGAATTCCCCCAGGAGTAACTACTATTTAGTAAAGAAGAGCTTTGTTGTTCCTCTGCAGCTGGTGTGTTCATTGGTTTTTTGAGAGTCTGCATTTGTATGTTGGTCTGTAGCAATGTGGAACACACCTGCCTCTGCAGGCACAATGGCCAATAATAATTATCCTAGGGGAGGCAGTATGGTCTAGTGGGTAGAGCACTGGCACCTGGCACCTATCCCCAGCTCTGCTACTGGCCTGTTGGGAAACTGGGGGAAAGTCATTTCACCTCCCTGTGCCTCGGTTTCCCCATCTGTAAAATGGTGACAGTGATACTTATCTCCTTTGTTAAGTGCTTTGAGATCTACTGATAAGACCTAGATATTATTATGGGATGGATAAGTCATGGCACAGGCAACATTAAACAAGGGGAAATATCTAGCCATCAAAGGAAAGGGGGGGAAGGAGACTTACGTTTGCTTCATTAAAAAGAAAGTCTGAAGGACGATCTAATTATCGTCAGTGCAGATGCCAGGAGCCCAAGGCTGCAGAGCAGGTGGCGTGTGCTCAGGATCAAAGAGGTCTGAGATATCAGGGGAGTAAGAGACAGGACTGAGGCAGGAAAATGACTTGGCATCTACAACTGCCACATGCAGAGCTGGCTGAGGGTGTGGGCGAGGGGCAGAATCAAACAGGAGGCCCATGCTGCTGAGGCTTGATCGAGGTGCTGCAGGAAGCCCTGAGACAGATGGTTAGGAGAGATGGGGAGTGTGACGCTTCAGAACCGGCCTTTTAGAAAATATCCCGACAGACTCGAGCCTCACTGGCTAAAATTCTTGGCTTATTAAAAAGATTCCTGGTTCAGGACAAAATCAAAATGCCAGCAAGGTAGTTTGTAGGAGCACAGGCTTAGGTCCCCGTCTCTGCTACTCATAGACTCACAGACTTTGAGGCCAGAAGGGCCCATCAGGATCATCTAGTCTGACCAAACCACAGTGGGATGAACTGGCTCCAACACACGTGTCTCCACGTCACTTCCATCTTGCGCCGTAGATGGGGTCGTCACTTCATTTGGAGGTGCACTAAAGCCCAGGTCAGAGACAGGATGAGGGTATGTCTGCACTTCACCCGCTACAGCGGCACAGTGGCAGTGCCACAAGGCACCATTGTAGGCCGTCAGTGTAGACACGACAGTGCTGGGAGGGATTCTCCCATCACGGTGGTTAATTCACGTCTTCAAGAGGCACTAGTTAGGTCAATGGAAGAATTCCTCTGTCGACCTAGCGCTGTCTACCCCAGGGGATAGGTCGTTTTAGCCACATCTCAAGGGTGTGGATTTTTCACACCCCTGAGAGACGGAGCTGTGCCAATGTAACTTTTCAGTGTAGACCAGCCCTCAGACTCACCTGCACTCGGAGATGGAACGATGGGGCGGAGTCAGCCATGTTGTAACCAGATCCACCAACGTGGCCGAATCTGTAGCTCTAAAGCCTTGGGCTTGGTCTACTTTTGATCAACCTCCCTACCTTGTTCAGAGTATAAAAACCCCACGCTCTTGACCGGCAGAGCTTTGCTGACCTAGCCACCAGGGTGACGCAGCTACGTCGATGGAAGAACGTCGCTTACGTTGACGTAGCTAACATCATTTGGGGAGGTGGTGTTCCTACACCGACAGAAAAACCCCTTGTGTCAGCATAGGCTGCGTCTACACTACAGGGTTATGCCAGCATAGCTACACCAACGTAGCGGTGCTGGGGTAGACTCTGTAGCATACACACAGCCTTGCCAGCATTGGGGATTTTAGCCACTTGTGCAGCTGCACCAGTGGAGATACCTCATGTAAACTCAGTGCATCGGTCCCAATCACGGTTCAGGCCGGTGCACCGAGGCTACCTTCGGAGGTTACGTTAATGCAGCTACATCAGTTTAGCTCAGGGGTGGGCAAACTTTTTGGCCTGCGGGTCACATCTGGATGGGGAAATTGCATGCAGGGCCATGAATGTAGGGCTGGGGCAGGGGGTTGGGGTGCAGGGAGGGGTGTGGAGTGCGGGAGGGGGCTCAGAGCCAGGGGTTGGGGGCTCAGGGCAGGGGGCACACCACTTCGGCGGGGTGTGGAGTGCGGGAGGGGGCTCAGAGCCAGGGGTTGGGGGCTCAGGGCAGGGGGTTGGGGTGCAGGAGGGGTGTGGTGGGGGTCGGATGCAGGAGGGGTGCAGCAGGGGGCTCAGGGCAGGGGGTTGGGGTTTGGGCTCCAGCCCAGTGCCGCTTACCTGGAGCAGCTCCAGGGTGGCAAAGGCGTGGGCCAGGGCCAGGGCAGGCTCCCTGCCTGCCCTGGCCCCATGCCACACTGCACCGCGCCGTTCCCGGAAGCGACTGGCACCACGTCCCTGCGGCCCCTGGGCCCCCGTTCCCAGCCAATGGGAGCTGTGGGGGGCGGTGTCTGCAGGCGAGGGCAGCACGCGGAGCCCTCTGCCCCCCCTTCCCCAGGGGCCGCAGGGACGTGGTGTCGGCTGCTTCTGGGAGTGGCACAGGGCCTGCGGCGCCACGGCAGTGGCAGTCCCGCGGGCCAGATCCAAAGCCCTGACGAGCCGGATCCAGCCCGCGGCCCGTAGTTTGTCTACCCCTGGTTTAGCTACACAGATGGCTCCAGCCCCAATATAGACAAGGCCTTAGACTGAAGGAAGTGGTTTTCTGTTTCTGTCTAAAGCCCTATTGACTCGTGGGTCTCGGTCAGTTTTTTTTGAGCACTTGACCACTTCCTTTTTCTCCTCTCAGTAACTTAAAAATATGATCTAAACCCTAGATTCACAAGAGGCGGTGCTGATCTTCAGGGTCAGCTCTACATCGTCAACCTTTTCTAGCTCTCGCCTTCCCGTTGTGGGGTCAGCACAAGACCCTAGGCACCGTTTGAGACCTAGTTTAAGTGGGACTTCATTGCTCTGGTGCTGGTCCTTTGCAGGGTGAATTTTGCCTTTAGTGAGGGCTCTGATGTGGAGCCCTCGTAAAGCTGCAAGTTTCTAGTTGCCTTATTCTATTAAACCTCCACTCTATCTGAAGCATCTACAGCAGGGGTCTCAAACACGCGGCCCGCAGGGCTATCGCATGCGGCCCGCGAGCTCCTCCCGGCCCCCCCCCCCACGTTTACCTGGCCGACCAGCACCGGGGGCAGGGCAGGCTCCCTGCTTGCTTGCCCTGCCGCCGCGTCGCACCAGGAAGCGGCTGGAACCTGGGGGAGGAGGGGCGCAGGGGGGTGTGTGGCTGTTGCTTCAGGCACCGCCCCCAGCAGCTCCCATTGGCCACAGTTCCCCATTCCCGGCCAATGGAAACTGCTGGGGGCGGTGCCTGAAGCAACAGCCACACCCCCCCCTGCGCCCCTCCTCCCCCAGGTTCCAGCCGCTTCCTGGTGCGACGCGGCGGCAGGGCAGGCAAGCAGGGAGCCTGCCCTGCCCCTGGTGCGGGTCGGGCTGGAGCCCGCCCCCCGCACTCCTCCTGCACCCCGACCCCCTGCGCTGAGCCCCCGCCGCACCCCGACCCCCTGCTCTGAGCCCCCACCGCACCCCACACCCCTCCTGTGCCCCCTGGGGGCAGGGAGGGGGCAGAGTTGGGGTGGGGATTTCGGGGAAGGTGTTGGAATGGGGGCAGGGAAGGGGTGGGAAGAGGCGGGGCAGGGGCGGGGCCTCATGGAAGGGGTGGAGTGGGGGCGGGGCCGAGGGCGGCGGTGGGGGGGAGGTGTCAGTAAATGCGGCCCTCGGCCCAATGTACTAGTCCTCATGTGGCCCTCGAGGTCATTTGAGTTTGAGACCCCTGATCTACAGCCTTTTCCCTTCCTTCTATTCTGGGATAGAATTAAGGGTGAGAGGAATACCCTAGCAAGAAATAAAAGAGATGATGGCTGGGCAACCATTGAAAAATGAGAGAGCTGAAAAAGAAAGACAGGTGCAACTTGCTCCTTAGACTGTAAATTAGCCATCTTCAGTGCTGAGTGCAGTGCAGCCATAACAATAACGGGAAGGTGAAGTCTCCAACTTGATACGAAACCACCGTCAGCCTCCTGGCTGATTGATTGAAGAAAGGAGAATGGATGCCCCAAGACACTCATTAGAACATGTTGGGAGAGCATGGCTCTGCATTTGCATCCAGCTACTGTAGGGGTGTTGAAATTTGGCACTGACCACAAGGGACTTGCATCAAAACATAGCACACATTTTACCCAACACGGAAATCTAGAGAGGCACTAAGGTCACAAAGGGCAGTTGGGGGAAGATGAGGTTGAGACATTGCTCATGGAACAGAATCCCAAATCCGTTCCTTCCCTTCTGGCACTGGACACTGAAGATGTAGATTCCTACCCCAAATCTATGAGTGCAAAGGAGCTGTATCGCAATTCATTGCAACACATTGGGGAAGTAAGGTGACAAAAGGCAAGACAGTTGAATATTAAAGACCTACACTCCTGCCCACCCAGGTCAGTATCCATTGAGTGTGTTTTCACCACATTCAGATTGGCTTGGTCAACGTTTGGAAAAGGCTACGGGCCGAGAAGGCAAATTAATTGGGAAGAGGGTATTACTTTCCATGGGCAGCTGTAAAAGTGTAGCAAGTCTAATTAGATACAAGACTGGGGACTAGATAATTGTGTTCCACTTTCAGAATGGCAGTTTTTCATCTTGGTCAACATGTGCCTTTTTATGCTGACAGAATAAATATGCATCTAACGTGAATTGCATGAGGTCTGTCTCGTTTCATTAAAAAACAACAACGTGGTTTTAAACTGGGAGTTTTCAGTGGGCTCTCTCTGGGTTGGAGGGAATCCTAACAATCCTGCTGAGGGTTCTCCGATACAACGAGCACAGCGTGTTAATTAAGAAAGCATTTGCTATATTAATAGCGTGTGTTAATCTCTAACAGATTCTTTCCGAAAGGCGTTTCAGTCAGCTGCACAGGGTCTTTACCAGATGGGATTCTTTTTTAGTTTGAGGCAAATGCTTATGGAAAAGTACAGAGGTCAGTACAGATGCATCCAGCAGGAACTTCCTGAGATCACTTGATCTCCATCGCTTGGCATGTTTGAAATAAAACCAGCCAGTACTCTGATAAAAGTTCTGTCACAAGAAAGAGAGAGCAGAGAGGTGACCTCCCGTCCAACCCTGAATTGAAAACTATGCAAAGCCCCGAATTATTGTCTGTTTCAAATCAGTTTCACCTTAATTCCAAAATGCAATCTAAGGAGAGTGGGGCGAACCAAAACAGTGAATAGAAACTGGATTTTGTTTCTAAAATCCCTCTTCCCTTCAGTTTTGATACTGAATCATTGACAGGTTGTGGAGTTAGGTCCGCAGCTGGGGTAAATCGGTGTAACTCCATTCTCTTCATTAAAGCGACACTGATGCCCCAGCTCAGCATCTAGGCCAGTATGCACAGGCTTACAGCTTACATGCCCTACAGAGCTCATTACCGAAGACACATCTTCTGTTTGATGTAATTATCATGGCCTGCAGTTGTAAATCAAGGACGGCTTTCTGTTCAGTTTCATTTCCCCTTGTGTGAGTGGCTTAAGAAGGATGAAAATAATAATTTAGGGCAACTCTAAACTGGTGTATACAGTAAATACATTTGAAGTCCAGGACCCTGTTCCAGGGCTATGTTCCCTTGGGGAACCTGCTAGCCCCCGAAGCACATCAGAGAAGAGGGATGAATTTCTTCCTTTGCACGGGTAAAGATTTAACTGACTCTGGCTGAGAGAGCAGAACTCACTCCTGGAGAGGTTCCAGATAATCTTTAAATTAAGCACATATGCCATGTATCAGATTTCTCTCTGTATACACAGGGCACTACTGAAATGCAGCTACCTCTGGGGTGCAGCGTTGTAGCCAGGCACAGAGCACAGCTGAGAGAAGAGGGTTTAAGGTTTAGACACTGAGCAGATTTTGCTCTTGCAGAAAGCACCGTAGGATCTTTAATGGCCATGCAGAACCTTGGTTTCAAAGGTCTCATTCAAAAGGACCTTCCTGCAGTGCATGGCATAGAGCTTGATTTATCTGCCTCACATGGATGAAGGGCTGAGTTGGCTGATTTGAGCCTGTGCTTCTGAGGAATGCAGGGACTCCAAAGCTAAGGCGTAGCCCATTAGGACATCTCTTCTCAGAGCTTGTGCACTAGGACTCTGACCTTTGCATGTGGCACTCAAGTCTGAGCAGAGGGATGTCCCGAAGTGGAGGTGGTTCTTATGCAGCTTGCAGGATGGGTGAGCCCCAAGTTCATTTGGGACCTGATGATGCCGCATTGTGACACAAGCCAGTGAGGGCTCCTGCTTGTGTTCATGTGCAATGTCACAAGAGAGTGTGCAGCAGCATCCCACGTGGAAACAGGTGCCCCAATCTTGTGATTGCATTCCTACTAGGGACACCCTAAACAGGCCCATGGCCTATCACTGAGGTATCAACAGGAACTTGATACAGGTCCACTTAGTTGAGGGAGTGAATAGGGTCTGTTGGTGAAAGCAGGGGGTTCTGGGAATTGGGACTCTTGGGTTCTGTTCTCAGATCTGACATTGACTTGTTGTGAGTCAGATGCAAACCTATGTGCCTCAGTTTCCCCACCTCTAAACTGGGGTGTTAATACACATCTATCTTCCAGGGGTGTTGAGATGTGTGAAGCGCATTCAAATCGTTGCACATCTAGATTATCTTCAGTGTATAATTGTGTTGCTTTCATTTGTATAACATGCTGTCACGTTTTCTAGACACATGTGCATCTTCAACTCATACCAATGAATGCACCGATTCAAGAGAACTTAATCTAGTCCACCAAGAAACTCAACTGCCCAGCCCCTGAGACCTGCTTGTAGCCAAAAGCCTGAGGCACTAGCCCTGAAAACCCAAACAAGTTTGAGGACTGTTGTCTGTGGGACTAGGAGAAAAGAGATCCAGAGTTGAAGGCCCTTTGCGGCATCTGGTTCCCTGCTGTAGAAATCGGGGGACTGTCAGAGTACCTCACCTCAGCTATAGGGGTTATTACAGTGTAATATATAGGATACATGTGTGTGCTGCCCTCTCCTGGATGGAATCAGAACAGCTAATCATGTCAGACCCAGACTGGATTCTTCTCTAGCTCAAAAGATAGTTTTCAGAGTAGCAGCCGTGTTAGTCTGTATCAGCAAAAAGAACAGGAGTACTTGTGGCACCTTAGAGACTAACAAATTTATTTGAGCGTAAGCTTTCGTGGGCTACAGCCCACTTCTTCGGATGCATAGAATGGAACATACAGTAAGAAGATATTTATACATACAGAGAACATGAGAAGGTGGAAGTAGCCATACCAACTGTAAGAGGCTAATTAATTAAGAGAAGCTATTAACAGCAGGGGAGAAAAACTTTTGAAGTGATAATCAAGATGGCCCATTTCGGACAGTTGACACGAAAGTGTGAGGCTACTTCAACATGGGGAAATAGATTCAATTAGTGTAATGACCGAGCCATTCCCAGTCTCTGTTCAAACCTAAGTTGATGGTATCTAGTTTGCATATTAATTCAAGTTCAGCAGCTTCTCGTTGGAGTCTGTTTTTGAAGCTTTTCTGTTGCAAAATTGCCACCTTAACGTCTGTCACTGAGTGATTAGAGAGGTTGAAGTGTTCTCCTACTGGTTTTTGAATGTTATGATTCCTGATGTCAGATTTGTGTCCGTTTATTCTTTTGCGAAGAGACTGTCCGGTTTGGCCAATGTACATGGCAGAGGGGCATTGCTGGCACATGATGGCATATATCACATTGGTAGATGTGCAGGTGAACGAGCCCCTGATGGCATGGCTGAT
>QXTE01000217.1:1682199-1707062 GCA_003942145.1 Platysternon megacephalum
TTTCAGAGTAGCAGCCGTGTTAGTCTGTATCAGCAAAAAGAACAGGAGTACTTGTGGCACCTTAGAGACTAACAAATTTATTTGAGCATAAGCTTTCGTGGGCTACAGCCCACTTCTTCGGATGCATAGAATGGAACATACAGTAAGAAGATATTTATACATACAGAGAACATGAGAAGGTGGAAGTAGCCATACCAACTGTAAGAGGCTAATTAATTAAGAGAAGCTATTAACAGCAGGGGAGAAAAACTTTTGAAGTGATAATCCAAATGGCCCATTTCGGACAGTTGACACGAAAGTGTGAGGCTGCTTCAACATGGGGAAATAGATTCAATTAGTGTAATGACCGAGCCATTCCCAGTCTCTGTTCAAACCTAAGTTGATGGTATCTAGTTTGCATATTAATTCAAGTTCAGCAGCTTCTCGTTGGAGTCTGTCTTTGAAGCTTTTCTGTTGTAAAATAGTGGGCATTTTTGGAACAAGAGGGTTTAGATTCTATCTGTGCGGCTTTTTTTTGCCTCCTCTGCAGTATGGAGCATGAGTCACTTGCAGGTTTAAACTAGTGTAAATGGGGGATTCTCTGTAACTTTAAGTCTTTAAACATGATTTGAGGACTTCAGTAACTGAGCCAGAGGTTACAGGGTCTATCACAGGAGTGGGTGGGCGAGGTTCTGTGGCCTGCAATGTGCAGTAGGTCAGACCAGATGATCACGATAGTCCAGGGGTAGGCAACCTATGGCACACGTGCCAAAGGGGGCACGTGAGCTGATTTTTTAGTGGCACCCACACTGCCCGGGTCCTGGCCACCGGTCTGGGGGGGCTCCACATTTTAATTTAATTTTAAATTAAGCTTCTTAAACATTTAAAAAACCTTATTTACTTTACATACAACGATAGTTTAGTTATATAATATAGACTTATACAAAGAGACATTCTAAAAATGTTAAAATGTATTACTGGCACACGACACCTTAAATTAGAGTGAATAAATGAAGACTCAGCACACCACTTCTGAAAGGTTGCTGACCCCTGTGATAGTCCCTTCTGGCCTTGAGTCTAGCCCCACTGTATATAGTTCCAAAATCAGAATCATAGAATATCAGGGTTGGAAGAGACCTCAGGAGGTATCTAGTCCAACCCCCTGCTCAAAGCAGGACCTAATCCCAACTAAATCAACCCAGCCAGGGCTTTGTCAAGCTGGGCATTAAAAACCTCTAAGGATGGAGATTCCAGTGCTTCACCACCCTCCTAGTGAAATAGTTTTCCCCAATATCCAACCCTGATTATTGTAGCACTGATGACCCCAGTGCTGTAATAATCACAAATAATCTCTCCACCTGTTGAAAGCTCAGTTGCTTTCCTCACACCAGTTACTTCCCAGGCACCACCTGACTGTTCTGCTGAGACCAGTTGCAGTTGATATCTGTCCACCCCCACTTCCCCTCCAAGAAACTTGAGGCTTCCCGTTCCTGTTTCTCAAGAGCTGGTGTGTGTGTGTCTCTCTCTCTGGGCCATTCCTCTTCCCTGTTACTGCTAGACAAATTAGGGGAATCAATCCTACTCCTGTGGAAGTCTGATGGCAAAACTCTCGCAGACTTCAGTGGGAGGCTCTCCGCTGGGAAGCCACCTCTCTTCTGCAGGAAGGACGGAGCAATAGACAGATGGAGGGGTGGATTTCTTGATGTCTGAAGTCCCTGCTGCTCTTTCTGTGGCAGCTACTGGTGTCCATGGAAACAGCTGTGAGAGAGTGTCAGGCGGAGGGGGGAGGAAGGAAGGAGCAGTCAGACCAGGGAGGAACCTGTCTGACAAAGGAGGGAGCTGGGCCCCTTTCCCCGTCTCCTAACTGTCTCCGTTCCCTCTGCTTGCCAGTCACCTGTTGGTCAGGACAAATGATGATTTTATCATTCCAGGCTGCTGTCTTGCTGGAGGTCCAAAGTGCCTGAAAGAAAGCTGTAGGCTTGGCCGCCCCGGTGCTGGTAAATGGGCCTTCAGGGATCTCTGCTTCAATTCACCCCAAGTCACTGTTCGCTTTCCTCCCGCCGAGGCTGTGCTCTGGGCAGGGCTTATTACTCATCGCTCCTGTTTAAAAAGGAAACTGCGTGGCTGGGGCTGTCTGCGTGACTTGGGAAAAGACCGAGGCAGCCGACGCACAAAGTAACTTCATTAAACGGTTCTCGCTCTGGTTTTGCTGCTGCTGCCTCTTCAAAGCGGGGCTCTCTTCCTGACGGCTCGTGGGGCAGTAGAAGCGGCGGTGTCGGTGGCTTTCTCGGGACTTGCCAGCCAGACTGCGGGGAGAGAGACACCCACACGGATTCCCTCCCTGCCTAGGCTGGACTGAACTTTGGGACCAGGCTTGCAGCGTGAACCCGGCTCTCGAGAGCAGCAATGACAGGTAGGGGGGGGAGCTGCAGCTACTTGCACCACTGGCAGCACATGGCAGGGGATGTGGGAAGGAAGGTGAAGGGAGAAAGGACTTAACCCCTTGTTTTGCTTGCCTTGTACCTTAAGGGTTGCTCTTGCCTGTTGAGTAATGTTTGTCTGGTCTAGGCATGTGAGAAGCAATAAGATACCCCCATAATTTTGCCTGGCGCAGGCAGTACGGCAACTGCAGCAGTCAAAACAATGAGGAGTCCTTGTGGCACCGTAGAGACTAACAAATGTATTTGGGCATAAGCTAAAACCCACTTCATCAGATGCATGGAGTGGAAAATACAGGAGCAGGTATAAATACATGAAAGGATGGGGGTTGCCTTACTAAGTGGGGGGGGGGGGGGTCAGTGCTAACGAGGCCAGAGGGAAAATTATTTGTTGTAATGACCCAGCCACTCCCAGTCTTTATTCAGGCCTAATTTGATGGTGTCCAGTTTGCAAATGAATTCCAGTTCTGCAGTTTCTCATTGGAGTCTGTTTTTGAAGTTTTGTTGTTGAAGAATGGCCACTTTTAAGTCTGTTATTGAATGTCCAGGGAGATTGAAATGCTCTCCTACTGGCTTTTGAATGTTACAATTCTTGATGTCTGATTTGTGTCCATTTATTCTTTTCCGTAGAGATTGTCTGGTTTGGCCAATGTACATGGCAGAGGGGCATTGCTGGCACATGATGGCATGTATCACATTGGTAGATGTGCAGGTGAGCGAGCCCCTGCTGGTGTGGCTGATGTGGTTAGGTCCTATGATGGCGTCCCTTGAATAGATATGCGGACAGAGTTGGCTGCGGGGTTTGTTGCAGGGTTTGGTTCCTGGGTTAGTGTTTTTGTTGTGTGGTTGCTGATGGGTATTTGCTTCAGGTTGGGGAGCTGTCTGTAAGCGAGGACTGGCCTGTCTCCCAAGGTCTGTTAGAATCACTACAAAAAGTAATTTTCCCTCTGCTAATACTCACACCTTCTTGTCAACTGTTGGGAATGGGCAATGTCCACCTTAATTGAATTGACCTCGTTAGCACCGACCCCCCACTTAGTAAGGCAACTCCCATCTTTTCATGTGCTGTAATATATCTACTGCTTACTGTATTTTTCACTCCGTGCATCTGATGAAGTGGGTTCTAGCCCACGAAAGCTTATGTCCAAATACATTTCTTAGTCTCTAAGGTGCCACAAGGACTTTGTTGCTTTTGCTGATACAGACTAACACGGCTACCCCTCTGAAACCTGCAGCAGTCAAGTTTTCCCTGCCCTTTCTCCCTCCAGCCCCAGAGTGTGGTGTGCCAGTAAAACATTGCACTTAAGACCGGCAAATGCTGTGTGTCCTTTATGGAGTTGGGGAAAAAATTCAGAGGTGAAGGGGTTAAAAGAAAAAACCACAGGAGTTTCCATCTGCTGTCTGGAAGAACAGTGTGTTTGCTGGGCAGGCGATTGTTGTCAGCACTGGTGCCTTGGTGTTAGATCTTACGCCAATAAGAACAGGAAAATGTTGGACTATCTGGAAAAGCAGCTTGACTGTGAGCTGTGTCCCATGGGAAATGATGGAAGCACCGTTGCTTGGGGCTTCAGAGACCAGACTGGACAGAGCACAGGAGAATACACTGGGGTGTAGGGTGCAGCAGTGATCTGATGGGCCTTTCCCATCCCTGGCTTCAAGGGGTTTTTAGCTGTGGTCTGTAGGGAGTTTGTGCAAGGGACGGCACTGTCCTGAGCAATGGAGGAGTGGTAGTTCTGGGGGTGGGCCAGCCTTAACTCAGCCCAGGTGTTTATTATTACCACCCAGCTGAGAATGGAAGGCTTTGCTGTTCCCCAGACCGTCTGGGTGACACATGGGCCAGCCTGGATACAAGTGTGGTTTTTCAGGGGAAACTCAAAACGAAACTGACATGGAAACTGACTCGCACTGTGCAGGAGCCCTTGTGAAGTGACCCTATGGAGTTTGCATGGTTCTGTCACTCTCGCAGCGCCAGACTCTCCGTGATTGTTCCAGTGCTTGGGGTGAAGGTGGCTTTCAGTCACCTTTGCACTCCCTGTATTTCGGGGCCTTGGAGGGCCCTAAGTCAGAGCACCCCAAGAGCTATTGTCACTTTCCTTCTCCTTGCTGCAGCCCCATATAGGCATGGGAAGCAGAGAATAGCCATAGTGCAGCACACTGCTGCCACACCCAGGATCCCCCACACCATACTGGGGGCCTGAGAGCAGAGCCGTGACCAGGATGTGGGGGGGATTCCTGGAAGGGGGGGGGGCTGTTTCCACCCACTTTAAGGCCACTTTATACTGCTACAGCATTATAAATGGGCCTTGACATAACTAGAATGTGTTTGAGCATTGGCCTGCTAAACTCAGGGTTGTGAGTTCAATCCTTGAGGGGGCCATTTAGGGGAACTGGGGTAAAAATCTGTCTGGGGATTGGTCCTGCTTTGAGCAGGGGGTTGGACTAGATACCTCCTGAGGTCCCTTCCAACCCTAATCTTCTATGAATTAGGGCCTGTTGGGTACAGTTCTCGCTGGCACGACAGAACTGTACCCAACAGATCAATCCCAGCTTGCTTTTCAGGGAAGGCTGAGTCGGCCTGTCCCCTCCTGCTCTCCACAGGTTTGGGGGAACCCGAGCTCTCCTTCCATGGGGAAACGGTTAGAGAATGAGCAGGCTGACCCAGAGGCGGATTGAGTAGACGGGCTTCTTTACTGTGGTACTTGTTCCCCTCAACCCAGTTGTCGAATTAGTTACAGCACTCTTTATCTAAGTTAGTATGTAAATATCTACTATCACTACAACACCCCCCAAAACCCTCATTGAGGTAGATACGCTGGAGGGTAGGGAGAGGGTCCAGAGTGACCTAGAGAAATTGGAGGATTGGGCCAAAAGAAATCTGATGAGGTTCAACAAGGACAAGTGCAGAGTCCTGCACTTAGGACGGAAGAATCCCATGCACTGCTACAGAGTTCGGGCCGACTGGCTAAGCAGCAGTTCTGCAGAAAAGGACCTGGGGGTTACAGTGGACGAGAAGCTGGATATGAGTCAACAGTGTGTCCTTGTTGCCAAGAAGGCTAACGGCATATTGGGCTGTATTAGTAGGAGCATTGCCAGCACATTGAGGGAAATGATTATTCCCCTCTATTCAGCACTGGTGAGGCCACATCTGGAGTATTGCGTCCAGTTTCAGGCCCCCCACTACAGAAAGGATGTGGACAAATTGGAGAGAGTCCAGCGGAGGGCAATGAAAATGATCAGGGGGCTGGGGCACATGACTTACGAGGAGAGGCTGAGGGAACTGGGGCTATTTAGTCTGCAGAAGAGAAGAGTGAGGGGGGATTTGATAGCAGCCTTCAACTACCTGAAGGGGGTTCCAAAGAGGATGGAGCTCTGCTGTTCTCAGTGGTGGCAGATGACAGAACAAGGAGCAATGGTCTCAAGTTGCAGTGGGGGAGGTCTAGGTTGGATATTAGGAAACACTATTTCACTAGGAGGGTGGTGAAGCACTGGAATGGGTTACCTAGGGAGGTGGTGGAATCTCCATCCTTAGAGATTTTTAAGGCCCAGCTTGACAAAGCCCTGGCTGGGATGATTTAGTTGGGGTGGGTCCTGCTTTGAGCAGGGGGTTGGACTAGATGATCTCCTGAGGTCTCTTCCAACCCTAATCTTCTATGATTCTGTATTCTCCCATCACCACTCATGCCCAAGATAAATGTGTGGCTTTAATTGCCCTGCAGGCTAGGCTTGCTGGTCGTGTTGTAATTAACTGGCTAATCTGTTTATGTGCCACTCTGCTTTAGTGGACGGAGGCTTCTGCAAGATTATTACATCGACTGGTTAACGGTGCTTATGCCGCAGTTCAAGTGATAGGCGGAGGTTCTGGAATCCAGGGGCACTGGGTTTTATCCCTTGATGCTGCATGTATGCAATGTATCTGACAGCTGTGATATCTGGCTCTGGGCAGCTGCAAGTTCACTTATGAGACAGATCCATAAACAGTAGAACTATCCCATGAGTTCCAGGACCGTTGTCCTTCATAAACATGCCTGCATGTTGTGATTAAAATTATCAGTAAATCAAACTAAGAAGGGATCAGCTCTTGCTAATATCCTGGCCCTCGGCAAATTTGTCCCCTTGATTTCACAGTTATGTAAGACATTATCATTTCATGTGCAGACAGATTGCATTTCATGGTGGCACTAATTCCACATGCCCTGATTATGCCACAGTATCTTGCAGCTGCTAGGAGAGCTTTTCCCCCCCGATGCTCTGTAGTTGCTCTGAGCACACCGCTCCTTGGCTTATCAGATGTCTGCCTCTATCTCCTCATGTCAGGGCTTTTCAATCATCCAGGGTCTGCGGTGCAGGACTGAAATGGGAACAACTCAAGGTGTTAGCAGCTTGTCTCTGTATTCTGGCTAATTATGTTCTAAACAGACATCTGTGTTGCCCACTGACGTGCTGTTCAAAGCTGATGGGTACAGGCACATTCAGGAATCGGGTTTCTCAGTGGGCCGCAGATTTCAGAGTTAGCTTTTCATCTGGAGAACAGTGAAGCTCTGGTGGGCAGTGCAGACTTATTTCATTTCTTTCTGCATCAGCATGCCCGTCAGAAACCATTCTGGTGAGAAGACATTGTTATTATTTTAATTGACATTTTATAGCAAACGGGTAAGGCTAACTTAGGCTGTTTCACATTGCAGGGCACATCCGTTGTGTGACGGTGAATATACATGTCTTCGGTTATGAGGAGTGACTTGCCATGCCAAATTACAGAAGTGGGATCCTCTCTAGTAATATTTTAGTTTTAGATTGTTCATCTTAAAGCACCTTTCAGCCTCACTGAAATGCAATAACCTCTGGGGTGGAGCAAGGCAGGGGGACAGGTGTTGGGAGGGTGGATTTCTTTTCGCCCTGGACACCAGGACAAATTCTCACTTATACAAAAAACACCAAAGGGTCTCTTACGGATAGGGAAACCAAGGCACACAATTGCCCACGAATGACACCTTATTTTTTTTAAGGTCATATACACACTGTAAACAATCACCCTTTATATGAAAGCTCCATTGCAAAAAGTTTAGAAAGGGTTGATAAATGATGACTAGAAGTTATAAGCATGTTAGATGGTTATAAGCATATCGGTAAGAAGGTGTGATCAATGGTTATAAGCAACCTATTGACATGCTGGACTGTATAACAGAGGATTCACCATGTATTGAAACATCTACTAATCCACAGCTACTGTAAATGGAACTTACAAACAAAGTGTGATCCTGTAAATTCTGTATGGAACTGGATTTACCCAGCAGGTCTCGGAGTCCCAGTAACCTAGACACTCAATGCACCTCATTTCTCAGGCGTTTGTCTCAGGTTGCTGTCTAACAGTGTAGAATGTTTGGCAGTGAACAGCAAGCAGATTTTGAGACAGAGGAGGAAAAGAAAAACAGAGACGACGCTGGGGGGCGTAGTACCAGGTTAATATGAATCTGTCGCAAGATCCTTTAAAACAGGTCAAACATGCTGTGTTAATGCTCCAGAGCAGGGACCGTCTCTTACTTTGTGTTCATACAGTGACCAGCTTGATGGGACCTTGATCCTGACAGGGGCCTCTGGGTTAAAATAGACGTTACTGAGTTCCCATGCAAGTTCCCTAGAGAAGTATAGAGAGGGAGCATTATCTAGTAGTTAGAGCAGTGGGACTGGGTTTCTATTCCAAGCACTGCACTCTCCGAACAACCTCTCTGAGCCTCAGTCAAATGGGAACAATGCTACTTACTCAGCTTTTGGAAAGCAGTTGGAGACCCTTGGAGGAAAGGTACCTATAGATAAAGTATTATCACTGTATAGACCAGATACCCAGTGGCATGGGACATTGTTCTTCTTAGTGAATGTACTGTCTGACCTATCCTGGTCCATGAATCGTCTGCTCGGGTTGTCCTATCGTGACTCAAAGTGGAATTGTTAAATGAGTCCCTGTCAGGCCTGTCAGTCTAGTTCTGTTCATATCCTGGCTCTTTTCAGTCGGTAATGTCAGGTGTGGGACACTTTGGTCACTGGGTTATTTTGTAATAGAATATCATGAGCTAGTCTCCGCCTTGTTAGAAGAATGCGAGACGGTTACCAGTGAATCCCATTTCTGGAGCTGTGACCCGCAGTCCATCTAGTCCAGTAGCTTCTCCCTGACGGTGGCTGATGCCAGATGATAGAGAAAGGTGTAAAAATCCCCTCATAGACAATTCCACAATGACATGTGTAACTCTAGCGCCCCTTGTGGCCAAGTTGGAGTCTGCTCTGCAGGCAACTCCGGCCAAGAAAAGGCGTGCACAGGGAAAGTCCCTTCCACCCCAGGGGCACCTGTTCCAACCCCTCCAGAGTAACACATGCACCCTGGAATCGTACAGTGAATATAGGATAGGGAAATATTTATTTACAGAGGGATGCATGGAGAAAAACAACAGGGGAGAAGATTGAGGGAGCGGTAAAGCAGGGTTACATTCAACACGAAGCCCCATGGGCCCAGTGCTACCGCAATACAAAAGGGCAGACACCGAGCAATGCGTCTACACTCAGACTTCAGGAGTCCTGGGCAGAGTTCCAGTCTGGCAGCGAGTCTCGGGTGCTCCTGGTCATCTTCGGCGCCAGTAAACTTCCTCCAACAAACCTCTCCGGTGCCCTTAATCTCTGTGTTGCAGTTCCCTGTCAAAGGGGAATAATGGCACTTCCTTTGTCTCTTTAGACTGTAAGCTCTTTGGGGCAGAGACTGTCTCCCACAATGTTTGTACAGCACCTTGCACATTGGAGCCCTGATCTTAGTTGAGGACTCCGGGTGCTACTGTCCATCTGTGACGGAGCAGGGAGCAGGGCAGATTTGACCTGGGAATGTTGCAGGGGAGTTACATGGGGGATGGGAAGGAAGCTACCTGAGCTGTAACCTGAGCCAGGAGGGGGGGTGGGAGAAGTGACACCTTCTAGCTGGGAGACTGAACAAAGGAGAGGAGGAGCAGGGGAGGGGGAGACCTGCTGGAGGAGTTTCTTGTTTCAGTTTTGGGCTGGGTGGTGAAACGCAGGGAACCCCAAGCTGGGGGCTAAGTTCCCTAAACCCCCCAGAAGAATGTGATTGAGGGGTTCTGGTTGTACCTACAAGCTCTGCTTGGGACTGTGTTCCTGTCATCTAATAAACCTTCCGTTTTACTGGCTGGCTGAGAGTCACGGTGAGTCCCAGGAACAGGGGTGCAGAGCCCTGACTCCCCCACTCTCCGTGACAAATAATAAAAACATTGCCGTGGGGCTATTTGATTCCTCCGCCCACCAGTGCTGACGCTAGCCCAAGTGTCTCAGGGTAAGTCTACACACCAAAGGAAAAAACAGGGCTGGGCTGACTCGGGGCTGCGGGGCTGTTTCACTGCTGCATAGACTTCTGGGGGAACCTCCCACCTCGCAGGGTCCTAGATCCCGGGCACCAGCCCAAGCCCAGACATCTACACAGCAGTGAAACAGCCCCGCAGCCTGAGCCCTGCGAGCCCGAGTCAGCTGGCATGGGCCAGCTGCAGATGTCTAGCTGCTGTCTAGACATACCCTCCGAGTCAACATGGCAGCTTCCTATTAGTTAAGTGTTCTCCTATAGAACTTCCATACTGTACTAATTTTCCTTTAAGGCCTGTTGCCCTTTATGGTGTCACGGTGATGGCTGCTCAGTAGACCAGGGATAATGAAGTCCCCTCTCTAATTAGGATCTTTGTGTGGATCAAACTGAGCTGCTCTTGGTCCCTGAGAACTTCTCTGTTTTTCAGGAAATCGAAGAAGCAAATTCATTCCAAAAATGTTTTAATTAAAAACTTAAAATCTCTTGAGGACAGATTCTGAGTCATCAGCAACTGCATAATTAGAACTGAAGAGCCTGATTGAACGCCGGGCCTTTGGCTGTTCTGGGAGAGTCCGGAATCAGAACTTCTGCATTCTAGTCCCAGTTCTGCTGGGTGACCTTGGGCAAGTCACATTGCTGCTCTGTGTCTCAGTTTCGCCACTTTGAAAATAGGGATAACACTGAACTACCTCAGACAGGTGTAACTAACTGGCAGCTCACCAGTGAATAATGTCTGTAAAGCACTTTGAGAGCCTTGGATGGCAGGTGCTTTAGAAGCACCAAGTTTGCATGTTTGAGCTTTGAAAAGGTTAAAATATGGGGCCTGATTCTACTCTTGGGTGTAAATTGGGAGTCATTCCATCGAAATCAATAGGATTACAGTGGTGTAAGTGAAAGGGGAGCTGGGTATAGGGTGCTCCCTGGAATGGAATGGTTCAGAGAGATACAGGGAGCCAATGGCTTTTTCCAGAGTGTCATGTGACTGGGGAGAGCATCTGTAAGGGTTCCCTCCCCACTCTGAACTCTAGGGTACAGATGTGGGGACCCGCATGAAAGACCCCCTAAGCTTATGTCTACCAGCTTAGGTTAAAAACTTCCCCAAGGCACAAATTCTTCCTTGTCCTTGGACAGTATTGCTGCCACCGCCAAGTGAGTTAGACAAAGATTCAGGAAAAGGACCACTTGGAGTTCCTGTTTCCCCCAAATATCCCCCCAAGCCCCTTCACCCCCTTTCCTGGGGAGGCTTGAGAGTAACCAAGGTGAGCACAGACCAGACTCTTGGGTTTTTGGAACACTAAAAACCCAATCAGATTCTTAAAAACAGAATTTTTATTATAAGGAAAAAAAGTAAAAGAAACACCTCTGTAAAATCAGGATGGAAGGTAAGTTTACAGGGTAATAAGAGTTAAAACACAGAGGATTTCCCTCTAGGCAAAACTTTAAAGTTACAAAAGAACAGGAATAAACTTCCCTCTTAGCATAGGGAAAATTCACAAGCTAAAACAAAAGATACTCTTAACGCATTTCCTTGCTATTACTTACTATTTCTGTAATATTAGATGTATCATTTCAGTAGGAGCTGGATTACTTGCTTGGTCTCTCCCTTTTGTCTCCCGAGAGAACATCCACAGAGCACAAAAACAAAGCCCCCCCCCCTGCCCGATTTGAAAGTATCTTCTTTCCCCATTGGTCCTTCTGGTCAGGTGCCAACCAGGTTATTTGAGCTTCTTAACCCTTTACAGGTAAAGGAGGGATTTTATGCTACCCTTAGCTGTATGTTTATGACAGCATCCCTAGGGATTTCCCAAGCAGCTGCTCTTCTGGGGCTGTGGGGAGCCCAGAAACCCTACGGCAACTCAGGGGAAGCTTTGCAGCTGCCGCGATTGTGACTGTTCCCCATCAGTCCCTGCTCACTCTTGCCTCACTGTGTGGGTTCAGCAGCTGGAAGGGGGAGGAGTTCATTCATCCCCACATGGGTTCAGCAGCTGGAAGGGGGAGGAGTTCATTCATCCCCACATGGGTTCAGCAGCTGGAAGGAGGAGGAGTTCATTCAACCCCACACAGCGCAACACACGACAGCTGAACCGGCTGAGTCAGAGGCCCTGATTCTTCTGGTGTGATTCCACTCAGAGCTACTCCTGAGGTGCACCAGTGTGAATGAGAGGAGAATCAGGACTCAAATCTCACTGCACGCTGCCCTGGCACTGGCTGCAGACCAGCAGCAGAACTACAGAGCTAAAAAGCATGAGTCTCTACCGTTTGAGCTGAAGGAGTAATTCCATGAGCCAGCCGTTGTAGTAGACTTTACCCTCTTACATGGATTAGCCACTAGAGGGGGATAAAGACTCATACACAGCATGTGTTGGGTTTACCTTTGCAGCACATAGATTCATTACAAAACGGCCAGGGGGAATGGATAAAGCAGAGAAATGCTGAGGCCTGAGGCATGATAATTGGAGCTGTGCTAGCCAAGCCCACTGTACAGGCCTGGTAATGGGGGTGATGAACCTGGCCAGGGTTTGTGAAACCCACTGGTGAATGAGTGTTACAGGTCCCCTTCGGTGAGGATCTGCAGAGGATACGAGTTGTTGCCGTTCCAAGCTATTGGAGCCTTGATTCTGTAGCTCATGCTGTTACCACTGGAGGTCGTGGGTTCAAGCCCTGGTGTGTCAGCCTAGAGGGAGGTCATCTAGCGTTGCCAGGCATCTGGTTGTCAAAAAGGAACCCTGGCAGCTCCGGTCAGCACTGCTGACCGGGCTGTTAAAAGTCTGGTTGGCAGTGCAGCGGGGCTAAGGCAGGCTCCCTGCCAGCCCTGGCTCCGCGCGGCTCCTGGAAGCAGCAGCATGTCCAGCTCCTAGGTGTAGCGGGCGGCCACCGGGACTCTGCGTGCTGCCCCTGCCCCAAGGGCCGGCTCCACAGCTCCCATTGACTGGGAACTGTGGCCAATGGGAGCTGCGGGTGTGGCACCTGCGGCTGCGGGCAACGCACAAGGCCCCCTGGCCTCTCCGCCTAGGAGCCGGACATGCCGGTTGCTTCTGGGAGCCACCTGAGGTAAGCGCCGCCCGGCTGGAGCCCACACCCTGAACCCCCTCCTGCACCCCAGCCCCAGTCCTGAGCCCCCTCCTGCACCCCAACCCCCTGCCTGAGCCCCCTCCCGCACCCCTCATCCCTGGCCCCACCCCAGAGCCTACACCCCCAGCCAGAGCCCTCACCCCCTCGTGCACCCCAAACCCCTCATCCTCAGCCCCACCCCAAAGCTCGCAGCCACAGCCACAGCCCTCAACCCCTCCCATACTCCTGCCCCAGCCTGGAGCCCCCTCCCATACCCTGAACCCCTCGGTCCCACCCCTCACCCTGAGCCTGCATCACCAGCCAGACCCCTCACCCCCTCCTACACCCCAACCCTCTGCTCCAGCCCGGTGAAAGTGAGTGAGGGTGAGGGAGAGCGAGCGACAGAGGGAGGGGGATTGAGTGAGCAGGGGGCGTGGCCTTGGAGAAGGGGCGGGGTAGGGGTGTGGTCTTGGGGCAGGGGTGTTCGGTTTTGCACGATTCGAAAGTTGGCAACCCTAAAGTCATTGCATTTGTTCAGTGCTTTCCTATGCAGCGATGGCCTTTGGATTGTGTGGGGGAAATGGAAGCTGTCGAGCTCCTGCGGAATGGAGTCCTTTTGGGTCAGGGCCCCTTTCAGCAGAGCCACTCGCCTTCTGCTTTCTATCCTGTGCCTCTGTGTCTTTAAAAACTCATCTCCAATCCCCCTGGGGGTTTCACCTCCTGAGTCCAGAGGATTAGACACACCCAAGGGCAAACCTCTGTGAATGTTAATGAGCTAGGTCCTAGGCCAGCAGGGTCCAGGCATGCTCAGAGGGGCCATCATGATTTGCTTACTAAAGGCAATCACAGCTGGCTGATGGGATTAGGGTTTTTTTTTTTTATCATTCCTTCTCCCTTCCGCCATCCATTATTTGTAAGGCTGCAGAGCTGGACGCCTCTCAGTGTAAGATCACTAAATGCTGTTCTAAGCTTCCGGGCTGCGTGTGTTTCGATCCCATGGGAGGTGTGGTTGGATTCGGAATCAAACAGGTCAGTCTGGGAAGATGGGGGTTGGCTGTGTAAATTAACGGGATGACATGGCTGTTCCATCTCCCATCACTCTTCGGAAAGAGCAGATGTTTTTGCCCCAAGTTTCCTCTCCGTTGCCTGCTGCTCAGTGACCGTCCTCCACTCCAGAGGTGGCCACGTTTCACTGGCGCTCACTTCATTTCCTGCCCCTAGCGTGTCTAGAATGGCACGTTCTCTGCTTGGAGCCCATTGATGTGATCCCCTCGGTTCCCTTTGCGTAATTCCTTCCCCGAGATTCCTCATGGGATCGGCTGGTTTCTGGCAGCGCCAGGGGCTTGACAGCTGCATAAGTCTGACAGGCCGCAGCTCCTGGGAAGGAGCTCTGCTGTTAGACCCAATCTGTGTTTAACTCTGACTCGTCAAAGCAGGGTGGGCGACCGCTGACAGGTGACTTCAATAGTTTAAAGGGAAAAACGTATATATATATAGAGAGAGATTTCTCTCTAAATCAGCCGTAACCCTCTCCTCCCCAGCCCCTGCCTGGGAACGTCTACTGCCATCTGCCCCCTGGAGACGCTGCAGCTTTTCATGCCTCTCTCCACTCACTGGCATTCAAAGCAGAGCCCAGAAATAGCTCACCAGGAATGTGGATGGCTGCCGTGACCAAAGCAAAAATGCAGAACCCCTGGTAGCTTGCTCCCATCCCTCCCACTGCCAGCTGTTCAGTGGATTTGCTCTGTGGTGCCCCCTGTTGTTTCCTTCTGCCCTCTTCCCCACGGATATAGAGAGCCCTCTGGAAGTGGAGCCCATGTGCCCAAGGTGGATGCCCCCAGTCCATGTCCTTAGGGTGCTGGCTGTGTGGCTGAGCATAGTTGGGTGCCGGGTGCATGGGCCAGGGGGCTCTCCTTGAGGGAGGGGAGAATTCCTCCTTCCCTGTGAGGCAGGGAAATGATTGTCCTAATTATAGAGGGATAAACTGAGCCCAGGGATTGTCCGTGTTACAGTCCTGTCTTCAGTCCCCCCGCTGTGATCAGGGCCTCATTGTGTTAGGTGCTGTCTGTGGCATAAGAGCCAATCCCCGCCCTGAAGAATTTACAGTCTAAATAGACAAGCCAGACAATGTGTGTGTGTGTGTGGGGGGGGAAGTATAGTCCCCATTTTACAGATGGTAATTGAGACCAAAAGGGATCATTAAGTGACATGCCCCAGGAGACCGGAGACTGAATCTGGTTCTCTTAGGCTTGGTCAAATGCCTTAACCACAAGAGCATCCTTCTAATGTAGTGACTTGCTCATGCCACAAGTAGGTGGCTGGGCTGGGACTCGAACCCTCGCCTGTGCCTCCCACCCCTGTAGTGCTGCTCCAGATAGGGTGGGTCTCCTCTCACAGATGCCTAGTTCACGCCACTGATGGGAGTGGAGTCACGCCTGACTGTCACTGCCTGAAGAGCCGGCTAGGTCCGATCTCTGACATGTTGGCTGTGTCTATAGGTGTGGCTATACCTTCACTGCTCCAATACCCACGACTAGCTAGATTAAAGCTGTGCAAGCTGCAATCACAGCCCAGACACAGGCCATGGAGAGGAGCCCATCCTGGACGTTCCAAGTTGCTTACTGGGCTCCCAGGTCCATTAGGGGCTTGGAACACTGAGCACATGGAAGAGCGAACAGCCAAGCAGCTATCGGGATGAAAATAATCCCCTCGCTCTGTAGCCAGTGCGGAGGCTGGAATCTGACTCATCCCAGCACCTCCGGTGTTGTCATCTTCCCCGGAGCAGCTCACAGCACAGAATGCCAGGTGTCTGGTGTGGCTGTCTCGGCTAATTAAACACGCTCCCCAGCCCTGCATAGAAGTGAAGCAGCAGTCGGGGGTTAAAGCTCCCTCGCCCACAGCTTGCGCCTCTCCCTGTGTGGTAGTGCTGAGGGTGACCTGTGAGGTTTGTTTTGTTTTACACTTTTTTCCCCTGCTTGTCTTTTTACCTGGGAAATATCAGATAGTAAATCTCATCTTGCCCTGTTTTGGCCAGTGAGATGGACTTCACTGAAGGGGCATAGGGTTGCTTTCAATCTTTAACAAAGAGCCCTTTTCTCCCAACTGAGTGCCAGTTGCTTGAGTTCAATTTGGTGCTTTAGAAATGCCCCGGGATGAGCTGGCTCTTTTAAGAGAGTTGAGAATCAGCCACCCCTGTGCCAGGTGGAGTGACTACCACCGTAGGTCATGTGATGGGAGCTTGTGACTAGAAACCAGGCCTGCTCTGGTAGATTGAACACTGGCTGAATTCAGGAAGAGAGCTGGCTGCGGAGATGGCAAGGGGACAACTCTCAAAACCTGCCAGGCAGAAGGCAAATAGACACCCCTTGTTCTCCCTTCTTCTGCAAGTCACCTTTTCAAGCGGTAATTTCTCTTATTAGGTCTAAGTCTCTTGCCTCGTTCTGCTGCCTGCACAAGAAGCCCATGGAGATGATTTGCCGTGTTATGATCAGGCCCTCTTCCAACTCTGGGTGCTCACCACTTACCCCGTCCCCTAGAGGCTCTCTTCCTCTGCTTTAAGAACATGAGAACGGCCATACTGGGTCAGACCAAAGGTCAATCTAGCCCAGTATCTTGTCTTCCCAACAGCGGCCAATGCCAGGTGCCCCAGAGGGAATTAACAGAACAGGGAATCACTAAATGATCCATCCGCCGCTGCCCACTCCCAGCCTCTGGCAAACTGAGGCTAGGGACACCGTCCCTGCCCGCTTTACTCTTTGCTTGGCCTCTGTTTTGGAACGGTGACCAGTTCTGCTGGGATCTGGCGTGGGAAGAGATCAGCGAATGCGGCTCAAGGAGAGCAATGGATAGGAGAAACCTCTTCCACTTGCCTATGGGAAGGGATGTGCTGCTCATTGCTTCGGAGGGTGGTGGGGGGAGAGTGAGGAAGGATGGCCTTGTGGGTTAAGATACTGGCCTGCAACATCCTGTGTAACCTTGGGCAAGTCACTTGATCTCCTGGTGCCTCTAGTTCCCATTTGTAAAATGGGGGTAATAAGCTGTGCTTAATTTGTAATGAAAGAGGTGCCGGGGCTCAAGCAATGTTTTTACTTTCATAACTGATGCAGCAAGGCCAGAGGTGCCGGGGCTAGGAACTGCCTGGCCCAGAGGTGCCGGGGCTAGGAACTGCCTGGCCCAGAGGTGCCGGGGCTCGGAACGGCCTGGCCCAGAGGTGCCGGGGCTCGGAACTGCCAGGCCCAGAGGTGCCGGGGCTCGGAACTGCCAGGCCCAGAGGTGCCGGGGCTCAGAACTGCCAGGCCCAGAGGTGCCGGGGCTAGGAACTGCCTGGCCCAGAGGTGAGCCTCCCACAAGCTCTTGCACAAATTAAGCATTGTTAATAAGACTTTCTTCCTGTCTTTCCCTTTGCCTGGTCTGGATTTTCTTTGGTTTGTTTAGCTCGCAAGCTCTCTGGGGCAAGTACTGTCTCTTCCTATGCGTATGTACAGGGCCTCGTCCAATGAGGCCTTGATCTACGCTGTGTGTGTGCAGGGGACTGGACTAGATGACCTCTCGAGGTCCCTTCCAGTCCTGTGATTCTATACTGTAGTATGAATGACAAATAATCATGAAGCGCGTGTTTCTTTGAGGATGCTCTGTGTGGCCAAATCCTTACTTACGAGGACGCTGCAAAGGAGGAGACCTATTGTGGGAGCAAATTACCCCACGTCAGCCTAAAGTGGGGTTTCTTGCACCTTCCTTGGAAGCAGCTGGTGCTGCCCACTGTGACAGACAGGACCCTAGGCTAGATGGACCCTGGCTCTGGTCTGGTCTGGCAATTCCTCTCTTCCTAAACAATAGCCACCTGTCTAGATAGTGAGGAAGTATCCGGGAAGAGTCACCATTTGGCGTGTAGAAAGGGCCCCTCTTTGTTCAACCTGTAAATGCTCCAGAAGCAGTGCTTAATTGGTACCAAGGCTGAGCCCCGGCCCCTTCCGGGCCCGGCAGTTCCTAGCCCCGGCACCTCTGGTCCTGGCCGTTCCTAGCCCCGGCACCTCTGGGCCTGGCCGTTCCTAGCCCCGGCACCTCTGGGCCTGGCCGTTCCTAGCCCCGGCACCTCTGGGCCTGGCCGTTCCTAGCCCCGGCACCTCTGGGCCTGGCCGTTCCTAGCCCCGGCACCTCTGGGCCTGGCCGTTCCTAGCCCCGGCACCTCTGGGCCTGGCCGTTCCTAGCCCCGGCACCTCTGGGCCTGGCCGTTCCTAGCCCCGGCACCTCTGGGCCTGGCCGTTCCTAGCCCCGGCACCTCTGGGCCTGGCCGTTCCTAGCCCCGGCACCTCTGGGCCTGGCCGTTCCTAGCCCCGGCACCTCTGGGCCTGGCCGTTCCTAGCCCCGGCACCTCTGGGCCTGGCCGTTCCTAGCCCCGGCACCTCTGGGCCTGGCAGTTCCTAGCCCCGGCACCTCTGGGCCTGGCAGTTCCTAGCCCCGGCACCTCTGGGCCTGGCAGTTCCTAGCCCCGGCACCTCTGGGCCTGGCAGTTCCTAGCCCCGGCACCTCTGGGCCTGGCAGTTCCTAGCCCCGGCACCTCTGGGCCTGGCAGTTCCTAGCCCCGGCACCTCTGGGCCTGGCAGTTCCTAGCCCCGGCACCTCTGGGCCTGGCAGTTCCTAGCCCCGGCACCTCTGGGCCTGGCAGTTCCTAGCCCCGGCACCTCTGGGCCTGGCAGTTCCTAGCCCCGGCACCTCTGGGCCTGGCAGTTCCTAGCCCCGGCACCTCTGGGCCTGGCAGTTCCTAGCCCCGGCACCTCTGGGCCTGGCAGTTCCTAGCCCCGGCACCTCTGGGCCTGGCAGTTCCTAGCCCCGGCACCTCTGGGCCTGGCAGTTCCTAGCCCCGGCACCTCTGGGCCTGGCAGTTCCTAGCCCCGGCACCTCTGGGCCTGGCAGTTCCTAGCCCCGGCACCTCTGGGCCTGGCAGTTCCTAGCCCCGGCACCTCTGGGCCTGGCAGTTCCTAGCCCCGGCACCTCTGGGCCTGACAGTTCCTAGCCCCGGCACCTCTGGGCCTGGCAGTTCCTAGCCCCGGCACCTCTGGGCTTGGCAGTTCCGAGCCCCGGCACCTCTGAGCCTGGCAGTTCCTAGCCCTGGCACCTCTGGGCCTGGCAGTTCCTAGCCCCGGCACCTCTGGACTTGGCCGTTCCTAGCCCCGGCACCTCTGGGCTTGCTGCATCCATTATGAATGTAAAAAAATTGCTTGAGCCCTGGCACCTCTCTGCTTACAAGTTAAGCACTGTCCAGAAGCAATGATTGGGAAGGGAGGGGGAATAGCCCTGCACTGACAGGCAGATGGGCTGGATAATCCCATGCGGCTTTTCTGTCTCTAGAGTCTATGAGCTCTAAATGCCGCAGGGCGGCAATGCGGATGGAAGAGGGGGCCTAGTTGGCTCCCGGGGTAGCTAATGGAGTCTGGAGCCTCCCACTTGTTAGACCGGCCCAGGCTGGTGATGAAGGTCAGAGTGCCGTTGGGTGGCCTGCGTTGAACGAGACTGATGCAAGTAGGGTGACCAGATAGCAACTGTGAAAAAACAGGACAGGGGGTGGGGGGGGTAATAGGCGCCTATGTAAGAAAAAGTCCCCAAAAACGGGACTGTCCCTTTAAAAATGGGACATATGGTCACCCTAGATGCAAGTATCCACAGCACAAAACCACGGGGAGCTGCTTTGGTCCAAGGACCGAATGGGCCGTGGAGACTGAACTGCCTTAGAGGTGACCCCTCCAGGTCAGGGCTGAGGCCCACTGGCAGGGCGGGGTTGGCGGAGTCTTGCCCTCCGGTTGTCAACGTGCCCTGGATACACAGAGGGCTCAGGTCCCTGATGGGGAAACGTTGGCTGAGAGCTCACGCTCAGGAAATGCTGCAGATCTGGGGGAGAGGGAGCCGAAGGACGAGCTCCTGCCCTTGTAACGCTCCCCCGTCACCAGCTCATTTGCTGGCGGTGGCTGGTACCTGAGCGTGACCTTGAGACGACGATCATGCTGCCCAGGAATTGCTTGCAAACAAAGTGACTCATTAAAGGGCAACGGTCACTGAGATTAGCCATTAAACCAGCCACGAGTCCTGGGAATTAGGCCCTGCCCAAGGTTCACTAGTTCCAGCGCTGCGGTGTTCCTGCATTTTGATTTTATTTATTATTTCAGAGGGGAAAATCCCAGTGCGTGTGATTGGATGTGTAGGTGAAATCTGCTCCTGCTTTCCCATCTGCCCAGCTCCTCCTGGCTCAGTATAGAAACTGCTCCACTCCCTTTCCTTCCCCTCTGCTCCTTTCCCCAGTCCGGAGTTTCTCTGCAGCATTATAGGAGCTCCCCTGATTCACCACCTCCCCCTGCTCCTATCTCAGCCCTGCCCCAATTATTTTCTTCACACTTTGTATAGCAAACAAGCCCCTTCCACCTCTCTCCTTGTCTGCTGGTGGGAAGGAGTGAGAATCTCCGCTTCGATCCGTGCCTGCGAGGATTTTTAGCTGGCTGTTTGGAGAGGAGACCCATTTCTCTCTTTGTCTCTGGCTTAAAGGTGACATGACAAGGAAAATGGAGCTTGTGCCCTTTTTTTATTTGTTGCTTTTTGGTGGTCTGAAAAGAAACTTGGTGAAAATAATAAAATCTGGCTTGATTTGTTGTTTTGTTCCACTAGAAATCCAGGTTTCGCCTGCCCCGTGCGGGCTTGGGAGGAGCGGAGAGCTGGTGCAGTGGTGACACCACAAGAGTTAGAGAGTGAAAGTGGAGCTATTAAGAGAAGGGATTTTAGTCAGATGATTTCAGACTTTGGTTTTGCTAACACCTGTTTAGATTCATAGCTTCCCAGGCCAGACGGGACCACTGTGATCATCCCCCCCCCCCCCCCCCCCCCGCCCCTGTATAACACACCAGAGACCTTCCCCAAATAATTCCTAGAGCTTTTAGACAGACATCCAATCTGGATCTGAAAATTTCTAGTGACGGAGAATCCACCACAGCCCCATGGTAAATAGTTCCAGTGGTGACTTACCCTCGTGGTTAAAAATGGACGCCTTATTTCCAGTCTGAATTTGTCTAGCTGCAGCTTCCAGGCATTGGATCGCGATGTGTCTTTGTCAGCTAGATTGAAGAGCCATTACCAAATACTTGTTCCTCACGTAGGTGCTAATAGATGGGGAGCAAGTCACCCCTTAGCCTCCTCTAACTCTAATGTCAAAGGGAACTCGCTAGGAAAGTCTGGGCACCTTTGCTTCATCAGTTATCCTGCAGGAGTGCATGGTGCACATGCAAAGCCAGGGGGCTTAAACTGGCCCTTCCTGATCGGTTAACCCCCCCCCCCCCCATCCCTCTTCTCAGGCCTACTTTGTCCATCAGAAAGAAGCAATCAATAAATAAAAGGCCATGGGCCCAATTAGAAAAAAAATCCTTTTCAAGTGGGGCGGAAGCCCTTGGCCAGGCTTTTGAAAAGGGAGCTGCCTGGGGATTCGGAGGCACCCAACCTGCAGCCCTTTCAAAGAACTTGATTGCCAGAAAATGCTAAGCAGCCAAGCTCTGAGAATCCACGCCCCATTACCGTGGGCGGCGTGTATAAGAGGCCAGGGGAGGCTAAGCCTCCCCGCAAAAAGGCCGGTCAAGGGCCTTTACGGTGTCTCAACTGTGGCCCCATCTGAAGGCCTTGGCCGGCTGCAGCCGGGTGCGCGGTGCTGACAAACAGGGGCTGTTCCGCTCGAGTGTTCCCAGCGGAATTTTAATGGCACCTTTAACCCATGAAACCTCCACCGGCTTCTCTCTGCCCGTGAGGAGGAAATGGAAGGCCGGCGTCTGGGGGAGGTTAGAAGAAGGATTTAGGGAGACAAATGGAGAGGAGATGGGGAGGGGAAGGAGAAGCCACAGACAGTAGCTGGTAATCGTATACTGATGCCTTTCATAGTGCGAGGCAAGGCGAAATGAAAGGCTCTGGGGAGAGATCAAAAGAAAGTACAGAGAGAGAGAGAGAGAGAAAAAGAGCAAGTGAATGAGCCAGGGAGAGGGATGGATTCCTGATGAGCCAGAATTAGAGGGTTACAGAATCAGCTGAGAGGCAGCTGAAGAAATAAACAGTGGCTCTGGGAGGAAGGGAGCAAACAGACAGGCAGGAGGAGGGGAAAAAAAGCCAGAATAACAGGAACCTTAAAGCCGAGAGCTGGGAAATTAGAGCAGCCAGCGGTGACAGTGTTTTTGCACAGGAGGCAAATTGTGTGTGTGTGTGTGCGGGGGGAGATTTGTGCGGGTGCAGTTTGCAGCGTGAGAGCCCTGGTCTCTGTGGAGGCAGGAGACGCAGCCCCTTCTCCTGCAGCTCTCTGCCCCGGCTGAAGGAGCATCCCTGCACTGAAGTTGCCTGATGGATTGCAGAGCTGCTGGGGACCATCACGTTTGCAATGGTAATGTATTGTCTGGGTGCAGCGGAACACAGGAGACAGGCTGGAAGACAGGAGAGGAAGGATGGGCTTGTGGCTCAGGCTTCAGCCTGGGAGATCTGGGTTCTGTTCCCGGCTCTGCTGCAGACTCCCTGTGTGATCCCAGACAAGTCATCTAGGGCAGGTTTACACTTAAAAAGCTGTGCTGGTGCAGCTTTAGTGAAGATGCTACTATGCTGGTGGGAGAGCTTTTCCCATCCACATGGTTAATCCACCTCTGCCAGAGGCAGTAGCTATGTCAATGGGAGAAGCTCTTCTGTCTGCAGTGGGGGTTAGGTTGGTGTAACTGCATCGCTCAGGGGTGTGGATTTTTCACACCCCTGGGCGACGTAGTTATTCTGATGTAAGTTTGTATGTAGACCTGGATACAGTCTCTCTGTGCCTCAGTTTCCCACCTCTAAAATGGGAACAATAATCTCCCCTGTCTTTCACCCTTTGTCTTGTCTGTTTCGATTGTAAACTCTTCAGGGCAGGGGCTCGCTCCTGCTCTGTTTATACGGCACCTAGGATGGTGGGGTCCCGATCTCAGCAGAGGACTCTCGGCACCACGATCGTATAAATAATAATAATGAAATGGCTGTGAATCCAACTTCCCTCTCCCCACCTGGCTGAACCCCAGAAGGAACAAACAAGATTTTCCATTGTTTCATGTCGCCTTCCGCAGAACGGAGGGTAGGTTTATTAAGGGCTCAGGGAAGGTCTGACCCCGGAGCACGTGTGAGCGGCTATCTCCAGAGAAACGAAAGTGGTGTCTAATTTTAGTTTAGGTTTGGCAGGAGCAGCAGCTATGTCAGGAAGCCTGGCTTCCTCCATGTGGTGTCACAGGATTGAGCGTCCCACGGACTAGGCTGTTTGTATGCTGTTCACAAGTGGTGGCCGAATACTAGAATGGGTGCAGGCCTCTGGATCTCAGTCATCAGTGTGTCATGGCAGAGGCTACATGGAAGTCCCCATGATAGAGCCCTTTCAGATTCCCCTCCCCGATTTGTGTTTTAATGAGTGTCTCCTTACAGGTTTGAATGTGGTTGCAAACTCTTTCTAGGGCTGGGATTGGGATACCACTCCGCAGTAGCAGAAATTGGTTTGTCTGCTACTGCCCTCTGCTGGGGAGAATGTCCGAAGGGCTTGTGTGTTCGCATGGCAGAGCAGTCTCTGCAGTTCACCAGGCAGTGGCCTGGGGCTTTGAGCTGCAGGATGGGAGTTCAATCTCTGAGGCTTGTAAGTATCCATTAGGCTACCAGCTGTTCTCGTGTATTAGGAGGCATTATGTCTAAGAGCAGGAAGGTGATGAGACAGTGGAGAGGAATTATTCAGTGCGATCCATGATTTTATGGCTCCCTACTTGACTCCCTATTGACAAGGCAAGGTTCCACATGGCCCCAGAGCGGGCACTAGTCATTCTGATTGGCCTTATGTAGGACGCAGGGCTACATTCTGATCGGTCACACCCACTGAGGTCAGTGGAGCTCCTCGGCATGTACGCGGGTGTCAGCGGTTTTAGCATCGGAAGGGAGCTGGTTAGCCATGTCGGTGGGAAGGCCTGAAACTGACCAGCTCCGCCTTCCTTTAAATGTAATGTCCCGTGGTGACAGGAGATGAGGGGCAGGCAAGAAAAGCATCAGTTGATTGAGAAGAGCTGCACAGAGGGAGGGGTGTAACAGTGGAGCCTGGTGTGTTAGAATACGTGGGTGCAGCAGCTGCATATGCAATTCAAAGGAGCCGCAGACTTTAGGGCACTGGGAGGACTGCAAAAGTGTGTGTGTGTGTGTGGGGGGGGGGAAGCCACCAAAATGGGCCAAATGTGGGTGGTGCTGAGACCCCACGTGCCAAGTCACAACACCACACACTCCCAGCCGCCCGTCCGTCATCGCAGCAGGGAAGGGGGTCTGCCATTCTATCACCCAGCTCTGGTCAGGGGACAAAGACCCCTCAGAAGTGTGTGAAAGGGGCGATGGTTGTTTGGTGCCATCCCCCATCTCCGGCGCCTGTGCAGGGATGCCAAAGAGAGCCCTAGAGGGATAGCACAAAACAAAGTGGCTATTGGCTTGCAATTTGATATGGCAGCTGAGAAAGTTAATGTGACTTTGGGCTTCATACATGGCTGGGTCCATATTAGGGTTTTATGGACCTGTCATTCTCAATGGGCGCAGTTCCACCTGTAACCCTTCTGCCCATCTGAGTTGGCAGCAACAAGGGCCGGGTTCAGTATCTAGGGGTTCCGTTTCAATACCACAAAGCAAAACCGGCTCGAGCCCCCACCCAGTGACCTGGGACAATTTCATACCACCCCCCGGGCGCCTCTAAGAGGCAATACTTCCCCTCTCGCAAGCACGGAGTCTGAGTGTAGCAAAATCCTTTTAATAAAGGAGGGAAACAATGCGGCATTATATTGGGGAAACACCACAAATAGGATTCATAATACAAACCATGAGCAAAAGACCCACCCCCAAGTAAGGTTGGCAGTGTCCTTTTCCCCTCAGGGTCTTAAGTCCAACAACCCAAAAGATCACCCCAAAGTCCCAAAAGTCCAACACCTCTAAAGTCTCTTGAGTCCAACAACCCAAGAGTCTCTGTCCTTGGTCAATGCAGCCCCAGAGCTGCAGAGTTTTTGCCCCCC
>QXTE01000217.1:1707226-1768380 GCA_003942145.1 Platysternon megacephalum
AGCCCCCACCCAGTGACCTGGGACAATTTCATACCACCCCCCGGGCGCCTCTAAGAGGCAATACTTCCCCTCTCGCAAGCACGGAGTCTGAGTGTAGCAAAATCCTTTTAATAAAGGAGGGAAACAATGCGGCATTATATTGGGGAAACACCACAAACAGGATTCATAATACAAACCATGAGCAAAAGACCCACCCCCAAGTAAGGTTGGCAGTGTCCTTTTCCCCTCAGGGTCTTAAGTCCAACAACCCAAAAGATCACCCCAAAGTCCCAAAAGTCCAACACCTCTAAAGTCTCTTGAGTCCAACAACCCAAGAGTCTCTGTCCTTGGTCAGTGCAGCGCAGAGCTGCAGAGCTTTTGCCCCCCCACAGCCTGGGTGGAAGGGGGGGGGGAGAAAGGGTACGCAGGGTGTTAAGGGGCACCTTACGTGGCCCGAGGCCAACTGCCCCGCCTCTCCGTGGGGTTCTGCTGCCGCCTTCACCATGAGCCGCTCCACTCCACTATCCGTCCCGTGAGCTGCACCAGCCGTCCCACAAACTGCTCCGCTCGCTGTCCCACAGGCAGCGCCAACCGTCCCGCAAACTGCTCCGCTCGCCGTTCTGTGGGCCACACCAACTGTCCTGCAAACTGCTCCGCTCCGCTCGCCGTTCCGTGGGCCACACCAACCGCCCCACAAACTGCTCCACTCCACCAGCCTCTTAGCAATATAGCTTCAGGCTCCCCCACAGGTTAACACAGCACTCAGTGATTTCAGCTTATAGTAGGGGAGCCCTAGTGCTGGTGCACCATTGGCCCAAAGCAAATTCAGTTTAGCAGTCTGTAACTAGATTCCTAATGAGATTAAAGTTAGCTCTGACATTCAACGGTGGAGAGAGAAGGAGATTCAATTAGTGTTTCAGGCTCTCAACAGGAGCCCATCCCATCAGGTACAAATACCTGTCTCTAACCTCTCTCCCTTCACTGGGTTTTGGAACCCATGTCCCTTGTCTAGCAAGTGCTACTTAGTTGATGGTGAGTCCTTCTGTCATCAAACAGTTCCACTGGCCTTGATTCACATAACCATGGTAACTCAGGGTAACAACACTTTATTCCTCCTGCCCCAGTAACAGAGAAACTGGGGATCCCACAGCCGCCAAAGTGACCATTTTGGGCTGCTGGGGCTCACGCTAGGCGGGGTGGGTGTGCCTATGCAAATGAGATCAGCCCCTGAAGTTCTTTTCCACACTCCCCATAATTCACCACCAGATGTCAGGGTAGAGCTCATCCTGGCAGACCCTGTAGTGTAGCTAGGGCATAAGGCTCACCATGGTAAAAACACCTGAGCCTTAACTACACTAGAATGTCTGCTATTGCTACGATAGGTGGAGCTGAACCTGTTGGGGAATTATAGTGGAGACCAGGCCATAGAGGCTGATGTTGTGGAGCAGGGACATGATGATCCTTTCCTTTGTGGCCCTGGTGGGATGACAGCTGGATCATTGCAGTCCATTCTGGGCATTTCAGTACAAGACAGATGGTGCTTTGTCGATTTCACACAAGAGAAACATAGGGCTAGACCAGTGCTACTCAGACCTCAGTGAATCAGGAGTCAAATTAGCCATCAACACTACCCAAAAGAGCCACAGAAGTGTGAATTCATTGTTTCACTTACTACAGTACTATATTCCCTAGCCTCTGTTTGCCAGAAGCTGGGAATGGGCGACAGGGGATGGATCACTTGATGATTCCCTGTTCTGTTCATTCCCTCTGAAGCACCTGGCATTGGCCACTGTCGGAAGACAGGACACTGGGCTAGATGGACCTTTGGTCTGACCCAGTAGGGCCGTTCTTATATATTCATATTTAAACAGTATAGTAGGGGAAATATTTAGTTTATATATAAAATAATACTTGGTCAGTCATTTTGCTGTGAGAAATATATATATATATACACACACACACACACACACACACATACACCCCGGTATATAATTACTGTATATATATAAGTATCAGAGGGGTAGCCGTGTTAGTCTGGATCTGTAAAAGCAGCAAAGAATCCTGTGGCACCTTATAGACTAACAGACGTTTTGCAGCATGAGCTTTCGTGGGTGAATACCCACTTCTTCGGATTTCACCCACGAAAGCTCATGCTGCAAAACGTCTGTTAGTCTATAAGGTGCCACAGGATTCTTTGCTGCTTTTACATATATATAATTCTCACAGCAAAATGACTGACCAAGCATTATTATTTTATCAACTACAACTGGTTAATAACATAGTAAAAGCCTCCTGATTGGCTAATAACTTAGACTGGTTAATAATTAAATCACACAATGTTTTATTATCATGTGCTGCAAAGAGCCGCAGGAGGTGCATTAAAGAGCCACTTGCGGCTCCCGAGCCTCAGTCTGAGTATCACTGGGCTGGAGGGACAGACGGCTGGGGGAAGATTAAAAGAACGGGACAGTCTGGAGAAGGGATGGCCAAGTGGGGGAGAAGGGAGGAAGGATGACGACCAATTTACAAACTCACTGTTGAGAAGAGCGTATGCTGTGTTGTTGTCGCTGTGTCAGGCCCAGGATATTAGAGAGACAAGGTAAGGGAGGTAATATCTTTTATTGGACCATCTTCTGTTGGTGAGAGAGACAACTGTTCAAGCCACACAAAGCTGCTTTCCAGATGTGTCCTTGTGTAACTGGCAGCATCCAAAGTGTTAAAGATGAGTTAAAACTGTGATGGAATGCAGCTCTGTATGCTCATCAAAGAAAATGCTGCTTAAACAATCTGGAAAGGGATGGCCCAGCACTTAATTTGCTGGAACCGGCCTCTCTTAATTCAAGAAATAGTTCTTTACGAATCCTGGCTGGGTGACAAAACATATCCAAGAGCAAGATGTGCTGAAGTATCAGAAAAGAGCAGGCCCGTAAATCAGCGGGTAGTGGGTGCTGCTTTGCAAATAGCCTCCCCGCAGCACTTTCCATGCCATGTCTGTTGATGATCAGAAATCCTGCCCCTGCAAAGGGTTTGTATCCAGTGGCTCCGTACGGCTGATTGCTCCCCGGACCGAGCCGTTTCATGAGCCGTGCGCTGATGCAATGAAAAGTTGACGTCTGAGACACCTCCCTGCCCTGCCCAACCAGCACCCTCTCAAAGTTAGCATTGCAAACCCCAGCGGGGAGCATGCCCTCCCCAGCCAGCATCCACAGGCAGGAGTGAGGAGCCTGGCTCTGCCAAAGACCTGCTGTCTGGGGCACGTCACATCCCCTCTCCGTGCTGCATTCCCCCCCTGTGGAATATTGATGCCTCCCTGGTAAAGTGCTAGGAGATCTACAGCTAAGTATGCTAGAAGAGCTATGGATTCTCATGACTAATCAGAGCTATCCCTTATGTTTTCTGTGGTCTGCTGGCAGCCGGGGTGCCCACGTTTTGACCAGCTGCACCTTGGCACTTGGTGATTAGCACATGAGAAGGGCCTGATATCACTAACCTGCCCTGACTCCATGAGCAGGGGGCATCATAGGGGGCGAGGCGCCATGGCTAGGGTATTCTGCAGCCCTGCAAAGCCTCGTGGGGTTATTGAAGCAGGGGCACAATTTAGGGCAGCCCTAAGGCCGGAGGCCACATCAGCCCTACGCTCGTGAATAAGCACGAGGCAGAGCTCTGGCCCTGCAGTGGTGCAAGGATGAATCAGGCCCAAAGAAGGCTTTGATTTGGCTCCTGAAATGAACGAGGACCCAGGGGGGTGACATGCTCCCTGTGGGTGGCAGGGCTGGTGGGACGTGATTCACCTCTTCCTGTTTTCTGGGTGTCAGTTCCTCAGCTTCACGTTTGGAAGCACAGAGCGTTCCTGTTGGTGCTTCCTCGGGATAGCTCCTCCCCCCTCGCTGTGTCGTAGGCGCGAGGAACAAGCGGTCCGTGGGAGGGAGGGAGGGAGCTGAGTTGGGCATTGGGCGGTCTGTCTGCGTTCAGTGCTGCTGCGGGCACAAGCCGAGAGTTCCCTCCCCTGGCCAGGCTTTGGCTGCAGAGCGCTTCCAAAGGCAGATGGCTTCCGTGCTACCTTTGGGCTTTCGTGGTGGCTACAGAATCTGCCCCAGAGCCAGCTGCCCGTGGGCCCGTTCCCAGTGGAGTGCAACGGGGGCTGCGCCATTAGAGGTGCAGCCAAGACTTTAGCCCAAAGTCCTTTCTCCCCTCCAGTAGCTGCAGCCCAGAAGGGAATTAAAGCTCCATATGGCGCCTCTGAAAACAGGCAGCAGGGCAGAGGACGCGGCAGGATTAGGTCCGCGCTCTCTGGCTGACGGTATTTGTCTGCCGTTTGTCACTCGACTTCTCAGCTCGGGAGGCTGGTTCGATCCCAGTTGCTGCTCGGTGGTCAGGTGGCAATGACATTCATCTCAGGCCAGGAGCCTTCAGCCTCTCCTTCCAGATGTGGATGGTGGGAGAGCTCCCAAGAGGGCTAGGTCTCCCATTACTGACCTGGCCTGGCTCCACTTAGCTGATTAGATCGGACCGAAATGCCACCTGAAGGGTGCTGCTTGCATTTGCCTCTTGGTCTATATGAAGCCGATACCCGGGCGTAATACAATGTGAACTCAGTGGTTGCATAAGGATTATTTAATACACCTCTACCTCGCTATAACGCTGTCCTCGGGAGCCAAAAAATCTTATAGGTGAAACCGCGTTATATTGAACTTGCTTTGATCCATCAGAGTGCGCAGCCCTGCCCCCCCGGAGCGCTGCTTTACCGCGTTATATCGAATTCGTGTTATATCGGGTCGCATTATATCGAGGTAGCGGTGTATTTACATTACCACAGTGCCCTCCCTAGAGGTCCCAATGAGGATCACCGGGAATTGTTCCTGGGACTGTGCAAACATATATGAACACTGGGCCCCTGCCCCACAGAGCTTACCACCTCAGAAGACAATTGAGATATGAAGGGCGCGGGAAAGGAGCCAGATAATTTGCTACAACTTTTATATAAAAAAAAATGTCAAGTGCCCCCATCTGCTCCTTACGATAACCAGCATTTGGTGCATTGGGTGACAGAGCAGCAGCAGCCAGCCCCCGCCTGTGCACACATTACACACTTCCTTGTCTGTCCTAGAACCTCCATCGCGCTTGCTGCCAAATCATCAGCCCTCCCCTGTTGCACCAACAGCGAACGATGCCCCTGCGCTCAGTGGGTTACAGGGACTGGTTCTGTGGCGGCTGCGTGAGGAGTGTGGTCCTGTCTTTCCGTGGGTAGCGCTGGCGATGCTCAATGAGGGTAGGGAGACCCAGAGACCAAACCCTGTCGTGCGCTCTCCAGCAGGGAGCAATCCACTAGCCCCTGAGAAATGTGTTGGTGTCTCCACTAGTTACCAGCCATTCAGCCGCACGGGAAGCAGGGCTAGAAGCATGTGGCCCAGAGCCAAGATTCATTCGCTTTCCCTGTGTGGGTCCCACTGGCAGCTCCTGGGCCCTTCTCTGGGAAGGGTGCTGCTGAGAACTCTGGCTTGCTGGCTCCGCGTCCTACCTGATGAGGATCGCCAATGCCTGCTCGGGTTTCACTTCTCCTGAGGGCAGAGGGTAAATCAGTGCAGAGAACTATTATCAATGGTACGTCTGTGGGGCCTTTGTTAGCTACGGCCAACTCAATCATCACGGGGAGTGAGCATGGCCTAGTTGGGAGAGCAGTGGATGTGGGAGCCAGGATCTGCCAATACCTTGCTGGGCAAGTCATGCGGCCGCTCTCTGCCTCAGTTTCCCCATCTTGCTTCTCTCAGGGTGGAGGCTTCATTGGATTTCTTCTGCACCAGAGGGAGGTCCAGTCAGGAACCCCAGACCCAAATGCCTCCCAGCTTTGCCGATCTGGATCCCAATTCCCCTCGCATAACCGTTTGGGTCCATCTCTACTGAGCTCTCTCTCCATCCAATTCCCCCTCCCCACCTAGTCATCTTCAAGCATGCGCCGTCTAGGGACCTTATTTTCACTGGGCCATTGTGCTTCTTCCTGATCTGCCATGCGCAAGCTGAGTGTCTTCTGCTGACTCTCCACACAAGGAAGGGAGAGCTTCACTGTCTTATGGCTGCTCTCGTCTAGGCAGGGTGGCGGCACATTGAGGGGTGTATGTGGGTCTTACCTTGTCTCTGGTGCTCTGTCCCTCTTCTATGGCTAGAGATTTTCAGTCATTTCCAGAATCTAGCCCTGTTTGTTGGTTTGAAATACAGCAAACCTGTATCTGTCTTCATTTGTTAACTCCCCCTCCTCGCCCCTTTTGCTCCAGCCTCTCCTGTCACCTGAGCAGTGTTTTTTTGGAAACCTGTGCCGCTTCCGCTCAGCCGAACATTTAAAAATAGCCACTGGCGATGCACAAAAGGGCACGGTATCTTCTGCTGTCCCTGCAGTTGCTGCAGCTCACTAGCCAACCTGGTTCCCAGAGCTGGGCTGCTGCAGACGTCATCAGTGATGCTGCTGTACAAGGCACAAAGATCTCTTGGCAGGATAAGCAGTTGAAGCTCTTGTTGATGCGGGTTTTTTGGGGCTGGGAGGCGGAGGGGGGAATTCAGTTCTAGACAAAGACACGAGGGATAATGTGGGGGGGAAAGGTGGGGATGTAATAATCAGTGTTTTCCAGATTGGAGAGAGGATTTTTCAAACGTCCACATGGGTTATTGCCAGAAATGGAGAGTAATGAGACTAATACTGAGTACCAAGGCCTGCATTTGGAAAAGGACGTAGTTCCCATTTAGATACCTAAGTAAATGGCAGGATTTTCAGACAGCCTCAGTGATGATCCCCTCTAGAAGAGAGTTGCCTTTCTAGATTTTTAGCCTGCTGTTGCTGAGGGGAGCAAATGGAAAGATGGGGATGTGTGACCCTCTGGTTTAGCTCTTCTCAGCCAAGCTGCCACGGCGGGTCGTGGGTAGCCAGACCTAATAGTCAGAGCCAGAGTCCGCAGTTTGCAAGAGAGGTGTCAAGAGTCGGCTGAGTCAGGATCCTGGGAGGTCAGAGGCAGGAAGCAAAGTGGAGATCAGAACCACGAGTCAGGAACCAGGGTCAGAGGCCGGAGGCAAACTGGAGGTCGGGAACCACAAGTCAGATGCTAGGAGTCAAGCCGGGTTGGGACGCCAGGAAATCAAGCCAGGGAAACAGGTAGCAGGAAGCACAAGGCACACTGTCCAGAGCAGGGTGGAGCCCAGTTGTTCAGACAACTTCCTGCTCCTGCTGCTGGCTTAAGTAGGGCTAGTGGGCCAATCAGCTGCTTTGGGACTCTGCCAATCGGACCTCAGGGGCGGAGCCTCGCATTGGGTCTGGGCAGGGTCCCAGGTGAGCTGCTGCCAGCCACCAGGTAGGTGGAGGGGAGAAACATGGCTGCTGCTGTAAACATTGTGGGCCTGGGCTAAGACCCATATAGGTCATGACGTAAGCGCCTCCTCTTCTCACCAAGACACCCTTTGCCACAGGCAGTGCAAAGCCTTGTATCAGTGGGGAACTACTGGCCTAGGCTGCATGAAGAGGGAGGGAGACGATATCATGAATGAAGAAGAAAGAGTTCTTCTCAGTTGCTTACACCTCTGTGCCAGGCATTATTCTGCCTTACCGACTGCTGCTTGCTCAGTAATACAGAAGTTCAACGGCCATACCAGACCGAACGCCCCCAATCTCGTCCAATCTTGTCAGGTAATACTGAAGTTCCCAGCAGGGGGAGCTGCCTTCAGCGATGGAAAGATCTCTCTTACTAGCTGTCCTTTCAGTAAGCCTCTGATATGATTGCTGATAGGTGTACAGTTCATGAACCTGATTTTTTTAGAGGTGCTGAGCATCCACAGCTCCTTGAAGACTTCACCTGGGGCTGGGGGAACTCAGTAACTCAGGCATGTACAGGGCCTGATTTTCAATCTGCCTAGGTTCTTATATGGCCCCTACTATCTGAGCACCTCACTGTCATTAAAGGGTTTTATCCTCAGCACCTTGAGGAGATAGGGAAACAGCATCCCCATATGGGGGAACTGAGGCACAGGGTAGATTAAGTGACTTACCTAAGGCCCCACAGGAAGTCTGTATCTGAGCCAGTAGCTGAACCCAGGTGTCCTGCGTCCTAGACTGTCCATTAAATCATACTTCCTATGAATGCTAAGTATGAGTGTCCTTGACTTTGATATCCCAGGCCAGGAGTCCCAAGCCTTCTGAGAAAATGTGCCAGCTACAGTTTTGACTGTACCAACCAGTGTCTGCCACCTCCTGTCTCGCTGTGTGTGCACTAACCTGTGATGGGAAGCGTGTGCTTGCTGGACTGTAATTCGGAGCAACCTCAGCTCCGTGCTACATGCAGCTGACTGGGAGGTGGGCAGCAGCAGTAGCACCCTGAGATCCAGCTTCACATAGTGGTAAGGAGAGATCTTAAATGTATTGATTGGCGATTGGACGTCTAACATAGTGATTGCCAGTGAAAATGAGGTAGGATCAGAGTCTAAAATAGGGAAAGAACAAGTCAAAAATGACTTAGACAAGTTAGACGTCTTCAAATCACCAGGGCCTGATGAAATACATCGTAGAATACTCAAGGAGCTGACTGAGGAGATAGCTGAGCCATTAGCAATTATCTTTGAAAAGTCATGGAAGACGGGAGACATTCCAGAAGACTGGAAAAGAGCAAATATAGTGCCCATCTATAAAAAAGGAAAGAAGGACAACCTGGGGAATTATAGCCCAGTCAGCTTAACTTCTGTACCCAGAAAGATAATGGAGCAAATAATTAAGAAATCAATTTGCAGAGACCTAGAAGATAATGAGGTGATCAGTAACAGTCAGCATGGATTTGTCAAGAACAAAACCTGATAGCTTTCTTTGACAGGGTAACAAGCCTTGTGGAGGGGGGGAAGTGGTAGATGTGGTATATCTTAACTTTAGCAAGGCTTTTGATACTGTCTCGCATGACCTTCTCATAAACAAACTAGGGAAATACAACCTAGATGGAGCTACTATAAGGTGGGTGCATAACTGGTTGGAAAATCGTTCCCAGAGAGTAGTTATCAGTGGTTCACAGTCATGCTGGAAGGGCATAATGAGTGGGGTCCCGCAGGGATCAGTTCTGGGTCAGGTTCTGTTCAATATCTTCATCAATGATTTAGATAATGGCACAGAGAGTACACTTATAAAGTTTGCGGACGATACCAAGCTGGGAGGAGTTGCAAGTGCTTTGGAGGATAGGGTTAACGTTCAAAATGATCTGGACAAACTGGAGAAATGGTCTGAAGTAAATAGGATGAAATTCAATAAGGACAAATGCAAAGTACTCCACTTAGGAAGGAACAATCAGTTGCACACATACAAAATGGGAAATGACTGCCTAGGTAGGAGTACTGTGGAAAGGGATCTGGGGGTCATAGTGGATCACAAGCTAAATATGAGTCAACAGTGTAATGCTGTTGCAAAAAAAGCAAACATCATTCTGGGATGTATTAGCAGGAGTATTGTAAGCAAGACACAAGAAGTAATTCTTCCGCTCTACTCCACACTGATTAGGCCTCAACTGGAGTATTGTGTCCAGTTCTGGGAGCCACATTTCAGGAAAGATGTGGACAAATTGGAGAAAGTCCAGAGAAGAGCAACAAAAAGGATTAAAGGTCTAGAAAACATGATCTATGAGGGAAGATTGAAAAAATTGGGTTTGTTTAGTCCGTAGAAGAGAAGACTGAGAGGGGACATAACAGTTTTCAAGTACATAAAAGGTTGTTACAAGGAGGAGGGAGAAAAATTGTTCTTCTTAATCTCTGAGGATAGGACAAGAAGCAATGGGCTTAAATTGCAGCAAGGGTGGTTTAGGTTGGACATTAGGAAAAACTTCCTGTCAGGGTGGTTAAGCACTGGAATAAATTGCCTAGGGAGGTTGTGGAATCTCCATCACTGGGGATTTTTAAGAGCAGGTTGGACAAACACCTGTCAGGGATGGTCTAGATAATACTTAGTCCTGCCTTGAGGGAAGGGACTGGACTAGATGAGCTCTCGAGGTCCCTTCCAGTTCTATGATTCTATGAAAACACATACCACTTGTGTAGAAGATGGTGCCCAGGACGATGGGGAATAGCAGTAACCAGGTTTTCAGGTGGCGAAGGGGATCCTCAGTGGGTGAAGGTCTGCTCAGCTGTTCTGGGGAAAGGCTACACCTACATTACGGGAGGGAGCTGTCTCGCATGGAAAAGGGGAATCCTGTCTATATGTCTCTTTCCAGAACAGAACGTGGGGGATGTGTCTGACAGACCTGGGGATCAGTTCAGGGCCGGCGCAACCCATTAGGCGACCTAGGCGGTCGCCTAGGGTGCGAACATTTGGGGGGCGCCGGCGCCCCGGTCGTCGGTGTAATTTTGGGGGCGGGACCTTCCGCCGCCTAGGGCGGCGAAAAAGCTGGTGCCGCTACTGGATCAGTTGCTAAGCACTCAGAAGTTGTCACTGCCTGCTGGACAAATAAGACTTTCTCCTGTTAAAGCCCCCTGGAAAAAGGCTGGCTTTGTGTCTTCTAGGGGTCGCTGGTTTATGGCCTGGCACGGATGTGAGAGATGGGAGTGGTGTCTTGTTTGTAGCAGAGTAAACACAAATCAGGAAGTGAGGAGTGGTTGAGGGCCGCACACTTCACAGAGCTCTACAATGTGGCCCATGGGTGCCATCATTTAAATACAGGGCCCGGGCGGGTGCAGATTCCAGTCCCAGTGGGTGCTTGGACCAAGAGGGTGCATTGCCTACTGGGATCTGCAGTCTCCGTCCCTCTGCTTGTAGGGACCACCATGGAAAAGCTCTTCCCAAACATCAGTTGAATTGATCCTCTCAGCATTGGCGGAGTAGGAAGGATGATTGTGCCTATTTCAGAGATAGGGAACTGAGGCCCATAGACCCCTCAGGCCAGCTTCAGGCAGGGCTGGATTGTCAGACAGATCCCATCGGGCGCCAGAATGAGTGTCTCGGTGAAAGCTGCGGGGCGCTGAGCACTCTTGACAGGTGGAGCGCTGGGCAGGTGAAAAACCAGCAGCGGTAAGTGACTTGCTCAAGGTCATGCTGGGATTGTGGGGCAGAGCTGGAATTTGAACCCAGATCTCCTGGTGCCTTAACGGATCTTCCTTCCCGGCTGTGCGCGCCTAGGAAGTGGGGCAGGACAGAGGCTCCATTTGATCCCAGGCATGTGCAGGTCTGGGCTGGGCAAAGCTGGGAGAGCCGGGGGCTGTGTGTGCCGAGGGTGTGATGGGGGTGTGTGAGCCCAGCCGCAGGGCGGAAGGGATTTGGCCTGGGCCCCTCTCCCTTTGTGTGTGCGGGGGGGATGCGCCATGTGCCAGCAGCCCCGGGCGGGGCGGATCCGGATTAACAGCTCCTCCCGGGGGCGGGGGCTGCTCTCCCCGCAGCTGAATGAGCCTCACGCCGCTCCATTCATGCTTCCTCCGCCCACCCCGCCGCTCTCCTGCCCACTCGCAGGCGCGCCCGTGAATGAAAGGCAGAGCCGGCGGCGGCGGCCAGAGGAGCCGGAGCCATGTACGGTGAGAGAGCCGGGCAGGGGGCTGCTGGCCCTGAGCCGGGGGCGCATCCCCCCCTCCCCAGCCCTGGCGGGCTTTGCCCCCACGAGGCTGGAGCTCGGGGCCGGGGCGAGCCCCCTCGGGGCCGGTCTCTCCGGAGTGGGGGAGCGGAGCGGCTCCGCTGCGCCCCTGGGTCTCTCCAAGCGCCGCGTTCCGGCTCCGCTGGCTGCCCGGTCCGGGCTGGGGAGGGCGCGCTGGAGGAGAGGGGCTGGGGTCCCTGGGGGTGGGCGCACAGACGGTCCCGGGGCTCAGCAGGGGATAAGGCAGCTCGGTTTGGCTGGGGGATTCCCCCCACGCCCCCCAGCTTGATCGTCTGGCTCCATCCCCAGCCAAATTGCTGCTGCGTGCGCTGGTGGGGCGAGCCCCGTCCCCCGCCTGCCTGGGCGGAAAGGTGCGGTGGGAGCCCCGCGCTGGCCGGGCATCAGCGCATGGCTCTGCCCGGCTCAAGCCCTGGCTCACATCTGCCCCCCCCCCTGCCGCGGCTGAGGGGGGAGGGAACCCGCCGGGAGCCCCCCCCCCCCCCCCATCCTCCTCCGGTTGCTGGCTTCGCTGCGCGCTCTCCTTGCAGGGGCTGCTGCGGCTGGGCGGCGCGTTGCGAAGTTCACGGGGGAAACTCCGGCGGCTGGGGGAGAACCCGAAATCGCGGCGCAGATCGTGGGGCCGCTGTGGCTCGTGTAGACGCTTCTGGGGTGGCTGGGACCCCGGGCTGGCTGGGTTCCCCGCAGCCGTGCGGGGCTGCTGGGCTTGGAACGGGCTATCAGGGAAAATGCCCTGGGACGTGTTAGCCCGTAGGGATCATCTCCTAAGGGAGGTAATATTGGGGGATTGGCCCAGGGGAGCCAGAGGAAGGACTTCTGCAGTCAGGTTCTGGTCCTGGGTGTGCGGCTGATTTGTTTGGTGGCCCTGAGCCAGATGCTTTGCCTCTCTGTGCCTGTGTTTTTCTCTCTCGGCACTAGGTGGTATGAGGTGATGTTTCCCCACCTCCCAGGGATGTTTGGAGCTTAATGGTTTTGTCCCTAAAGAATTCTTGTCTGAGCTCTTTGGATGAAACCTGCTGAGAAGGGCCTGGTGGCGTCCTTGTGACCCTAGATTCTGGCCCTGACCCTGGCCGTTTGCTGAGGACGGAGGAGCTAATGCAGGCAGCATGTGCCCGGCTTGGCAAGGCACCCTCTCCCCCGGCTTTCTTGGTTATGGCGCAGTGACAGGAAGGGGGTCTGTCGTCGGTACCAACCCGACTGGGGCGGGATTCCAGCGACGTCTCTCCCCGGGCCTGCTTGGTTCCGCGGAGAAACTGCACCAGCGGGTGGAAACAGACTGGTTGAAGCTGCTTGTTAATTTGCAGAAGCCCTCGCAGCATTTCTAGATCCTCAGTTCTGCACCTGCCCCGGGATGCCCTAAAGCTCTGAGTCCTCCAAGAGCATCAGCCGGTCATGCAGGTCTCCCACCCCCAGGAGTGGCTGTTGGAGGGGCTGGGGTCTTAGTTTGATGTTGGGCTATTCCCTCCCCACCTCCTCCCTGGGCCTGGGCACTGGATCCGGATTGGGATCTGAACTCTGCAGTTTAGCTGCGAACTTATTTTCCCAGGAGCTTATAAGGGGGCACTTAATTCTAGACTGGAAACCTAGAGCAGCCATCACTATGACTGGGAGCAGAGCGCCCATGACCCCACTGGAGTCCGGGAGCTGCAAGTGCCCAGCACCAGCGCCGGCTCCAGGGTTTTTGCTGCCCCAGGCAGCAAAAAAAAAAAAAAAAAAAAAAAAAAAAAGCCGCGATCGCGATCTGCGGCGGCAATTCGGCGGGAGGTCCTTCGCTCCGAGCGGGAGTGAGGGACCCTCCGCCGAATTGCCGCCGAATCGCTGGACGTGCCGCCCCTCTCCCGAGGGGCCGCCCCAAGCACCTGCTTGGTCAGCTGGTGCCTGGAGCCGGCCCTGCCCAGCACCTCTGAAAAACCAGACCAAAAGTTTTAATTACAGGTATCAGGAGCCCTGGGGTCACAGAGATTGAGGGTCTCCAAAAAGTCTCCGCTGACCCCACTGTATAAAATACCATGTGGGACCGACCCCCTGCAGCTTGGGGACGGGGGAGCGCCCAGTTGGCAGTGCCATTTCATCTATCTGATCTTAAAGGCCCAGGCTTCCATGCTTGCTTGCCAAGCTTCCCTGTCCCATCCTATGACCCATCCCTCTGAGATGGCACCATTCGCCAAGGCAGTGGTGCCACCTGCCATCTCGGCTCTTCAGTTCTGGAGAAAGCATTTAGCTCTTACCAGACACAGCATGCCTTACGGTTACTGCTGGGCTCATGCATTCTGCCCCTCCCAAAGCACCTGCTCCCGAATTCTCAGCGAGCTCTTCCTCCCCCACCCCCCCAAGCAAGGACTGGTGGGAAAATTGCAAAGCACTGCAGGACACACAAGGAAAATCTTCCGCACAATTCCCCAGATGTCACCACTTAAACTCCAGCCTGGAACAGCACTGGAAACCAATTTCCCAGCTGTTGCATGTCCCTGTTGGCTGGAAGCGATCCAGGCCCGTAAATCTGTAAAGTGCTGTGGGATCCTTCTGGATGAAAGTTGCCTTAGAAATGCAAGGGATTATTGGTGTCTTTTTAATCTTTTTACTGTCTCTTGGGCTCTAGTGAGGATTAGATATTTAACTCTGGGTGATTTTTTTCTTCTTCTTTGTCCATGCACAGGACTAAGCTTTTACCACAATAGGGGCTGGCAGGGAATTGTCCCCCAGTGACTTTGGTGGTTTCCCCTCGCTCTTTTCTGCGGTGCTGAGCAGCGATGTCAGTAAGGATCAGGTGGGCATTATCGTCCTGCTGATGTGAGGGCAGAAGTGATTGTCCTGGCTCCGATGATCTTGAAGCGTTGAGGCACCAGGCATGACTAGTGCTGAGTCACTCCTAGCAGCGTTCACTAGTCCTCTTCCTTCTGCTCTGATACCCAGATGCTGTGCTTACCCTCCTCTGTTAGACTCCGTCCTCCCTGGGCTTGCTGAGGAGCTGCAGGGTGGCTCCTCCCACATCTGTCCCCTCCACGCTGCGGGACTGGATGCAGGTTGCAAATGCTTGCAGCAGTAGGCATGGGCGTTTGGCTGCTCTGTATTCAGCAGCCTGGTCTCATGGCCTTTTTCAGCCGGCTGTAGATCCTGGCTGCGCACGGCCAGCGAGCAGCACAGATTCAGGAAGCCAGTCGAATGCAAACCAGCCTGCAGCCCAAGACTTCACCCGCAACGGGCATTCTCCTCCCAGCAATGGCTGCCAGGACTTACTCTTCCAGGGTAGCAGTTCCCAGTGTTACTGGTGCTTTCTGCCCTAGGCTCTTTCTCCTTTGAATCCTGGTGCCAGCCCTCGGTGCACCAGCACTGTCTCCCACTGTGTGAGCTGTAACCTGCAGTGTGGTGTAGGTTGATGCCAGTGCCGCGGGACTGGGTTTTGGGGAAGTATCACCCTGTGACGCGTTAGATAATACGTAATAGGGGTTGCCAGGCACTGGGTGGTAGAACTGAAGTCTTCGGGTACGTCTGCACACCCCATGGCACCAAATCTCAACGCCTGGGTTAATTGGTTTGGACTCACGGGACAAGGGCTGTGGGGCTAAAAATTGCAGTGTAGACATTCAGGGGCAAGCAGGAACCCGGGCTCTGACGCCCACCCCCCTCGTGGGTTTCAGCTGTGGCCGGGCTGTGGGTTTTTTACTGCAGTGTAACGCGCCCTTAGTCTGACAAACCGGGGCAGTTGGAACCTCTGCTGCAGAGAACGGCATAGCTCTGACTGCTGGATGGAAGCCCCCTTGTTCCCTTCACCAGCCCGTGGAACGTGTCTCCATTTCCTCTCTTCTCCCCCCCACCCCCCCCAGTGACAGGCCACACAGCGAGCTGAGGAAATCAGTGAGACTCCAAGGACAGCAAAGGAAATGGCAGAGCTGTTTTTCCTCACAGCGTTACCACAACAGCACCATAGGAACCGCACCCAACTGCTGTGTTCTCGGTGCATCTCGACTAGTGAAATCTGCTTGGCTGTGGCATGACCTCCCACACGAAGCAGCATATGCCCCATCACGGGAGACATTTAACGCTCAGGCCTGAGCTACACCTAAAGCTTAGGTTGAGCTAGTTATTGGTCCTGCTTTGGGATTGGTCCTGCTTTGAGCAGGGGGTTGGACTAGATACCTCCTGAGGTCCCTTCCCACCCTGATATTCTATGATTACGTCGCCCTGTGCGCTATAGTTAGGTCAAGCTAACTTACACTGTAGCAGCAGCTAGGTTGACAGAAGAAGTCTTCCATCAATCTTGCTACCGCCTCTCAAGGGGATTGATTGACTACAACAATGGAAGATCCCTTCCGTCGCTGTGGGAAGTGTCCACGCTACAGTGGCTAAAACGCATAGAGGGCTAAAACGCAAGGAAATGGCTTGTTTCAGTTGTGGATATAGGGCTGGACCGGCAATCAGTTTGGTGTGACTGACTGCACCATCTCGGGTTCTGGCCCAAAGGTCTTTCTCCTATTGCATTGTCAGTGAGGTCAACTCCTCTTTTGGATGCGCTTCTAAAATTTCTGTAGGGAGGCAGAATGGTCTTTGGTTAAGGCTCAGGACTGGGAGTCAGAAGTTCTGGCTTTTATTTCTGTCTCTGTCAGGGTCTGTGTGCCTTGTAACGTGCCTTGCCCCATTTTCCCTCGGTCTCAAATGGAGAGAAGGATAGTTACTGCCATGCAGGGAGGATGTGAGGCTTAATTCATCAATACTTGTAACGTGGAGAGATGGAAAATGCTATCGAAGCGCTTTGAAGGGTTATTGTGAGAACAGCTCTGGTGTGAGGTGCTGGCTTGGGTGAGAGAATGTTTTTCATCCATTCCCCTCCAAAAGTCTGGGAGGGTCGTTATTCCCATTCTGTAAATGGGGAAACTGAGGCACGGAGGCTAAGGCCACCTTTTCAAGTGCCCACTCATTTTGGGTGCCCAACCTGATGGCACACCCGCGATTCCAGCCGAAGTCATGTCTCAAGTCGAGCATCCAACGTGAGTACGTATGTTTGAAAACATGGCCCTAAGTGACTTTCCCAAGGTCCCATATCTCACTTCTAGGATGCTGTGATCCCTGTGTGCCTTGTATAGCCCAGGCGAGGTGGGAGTTGATATGTTAATACTAATGACAATTAAGGCTGCAGTGGAGATGGTCACAGGCTGTCAGGGTTGGACCTATCCTGTCGTACCATCTACCCTATTGCTACAGTCCATTTCTACTGTGCCCATCACCCTGGTTCTTGATCAGCAGCAGAAACTGCTGCCTGCCACGGTAGCAGAGCTGAAAAAAGAGACGATCTCCTCTGAACCACAACAGCGACGATGGAAAATCAGCCACTTTGACCACCGCTGGAACCAAGTGACTGCCATATGGTGCGTCGGCTTAGTAACATTCGTTCATGCCACCCCCAGCCGAGAGCGAGTCATTGACTCATAGGCAGCAGGAATATAACAACATGTTTTGCATTGACTCAGTAGCACTGCGTGGGACTGGTTGGGTCCGCAGGTCGGGAAGAGGGGGATGCAAAGTCTGACTTTATTTCCTAATGAATTACTTTAGTGCTCTCGAAAGTGAGGAGCTGATGGCGCGCTCTTCGATTCAGGCACGGTGCGGGCAGCAGCTGGGCCGGCTCCCTTATCGAGCCCTCCATTGCATCTCGCTCCCACGAGGTAATTCACACGCCTGCTATTCCCGTCTTATGCCTTCTCTAGAGCAGAGGCCTGTGCTGCTCAGGTGAGTTGTGCCCATACAAGACCCTTGTTATGATACCTGAATCCACACACCATTCCCCTGGGTTTCAGCTCTCTTACAAACTCTTGACACATCATGGTTTCATCAATATGTTTGGGATTAACCCAGACTCAGGTTTTAAGCAAGCCTGGGCCAATTTATGCAAAACTTCGGGGTTGCGGCTGAGTCCTGGGCATGTTTTGAATGAGAAACTCAAGGGATTTGAGCACCTGAATGGAATAACTCCAATCCTGGTTGTCATCAACAGGATTTGAACCCTGGACCTTCATCATACTGAAGCACACACTGTCACTTGAGCTAAAGGAATAATTCCCTCAGAGGGCAGCAGTAGAAGACTATTTTCTGCCATGTGGAGTAGATAGTGGAGCGGGGAATGGAAACTAATTTTTGTGTGACTTACGTGAACTTCTGCTAACCAAGCTGGTTGAGTCCTGTGAGGCCACCAGACTTTCACCTGTTCCCCATCGGTACTTATACTTACGGATTGTTCCCCGTGTGATCAATACTGGCTTGTTAGGCTGGATGCCTAGGGTCTGATTATTTGCAGTATTCTCCAGTCTTTGGCCTGTCTCTGGCACCACCTGTCTGAGAATCTCACAGCACTTTAAGAACATTGTAGATCAGTGCTCACAGCACCGTGTGTGCGAAAGAGGTTTCATTATCCTCTTTTTACAAACAGGGAAATGAAGGCACAGAGTTTAGGTAATTTGCCCAGCAATGAGCAGGAAGGCTGTGGTGTGGCAAAACTTGGTATTGACACCTCCTCATCAATTATTGGGAGTGGGCCACATCCACCCTGACTGTATTGGCCTTCAACACTGGTTCTCCACTTGTAAGGTAACTCCCTTCTCTTCATGTGCCAGTATATTTATGCCTGTATCTGTAATTTTCACTCCATGCATCTGAAGAAGTGGGTTTTTTACCCACGAAAGCTTATGCCCAAATAAATCTGTTAGTCTTTAAGGTGCCACCAGACTCCTCGTTGTTTTTGTGGATACAGACTAACACGGTGACCTTCTGATACTTTGACCCAAGATGTCCTGCGACCCTGGTCTGGCCGTTAACCTCTCCTCCAGGAGCAAGTTCAGGCTTGTATTCCTGTTCAGAGGTCTCATGTCTGAACAGTTGCGTTCTCGTTCAGGTGTCTATGGACCGTCTGATGCTATTGGATGCACAAAATCAGGGCTGTGGTTTGGGCTCGGAGAACACTTTGTGCATATCCAAGAAGCAGCATATTTATAGGAAGAGGCCTGCTCCTTTTATAAACCCAGACAATATAGTTAGGATGTACAATTAGAGGATCTTCTCCACCGGATTGGAGGATGTGCTGATACATCAGTTTCTCTAAATCTGAATGCACAGTGTACTTTCCAAAGAGCAAACAAGCTCTTTGGTGATGCCTGGAGCATGCAGCTACCAGAGAGCTATTGGGAAGGACACATTTGCGTTTGCTTTTGTTCTGGCTGGTGTATCACAATTGGCCTGAACCTGCAAAGTGGACTGCATTGATTTGAGCCGGTGTCTTGCACGGGATCTACCGTAGCCATTTTCTGAGGAACCACGCCGAGCCTTTGGTGGTTATTTCTGACGTGTAGGCAGAGCCCCCCAGTGTGGAACATGGCTGTGGCCCAGGGTTGTGATGAGTTTCCTATTCCCTCTGTGATTAGAAAAAACTATGTAGTAACCAAGTTGAGGAACCATGGGTGAATCCAGGGAGATAACCAGACTAAAACATCTTCTCATGTAGCCAGCATCCTTTTTCTTTCCTGACCCCACCAGGCGAGAGAATTTTAGCCCTGTGACTCACAAGTGCTCCCAGCTGTGCACGAGTGTTTAGCACCGTTGCAATGACATTTGCTGTGAGTGAGACTCCCCAGTGAGACCGCCTGCCCTGGGTCACTGTGCCATTGGGCAGTGCCAGTGTGGACAGAAAGCACTGGCATTTCAGCTGCTTTGGTGCAATTGGTCCTCCCACCGTGCCATGCTGTCGGTGACCTCTCTGCTCGCTGCACTCTAGGGCCGAGGAGAGATTTGATTCTTAAAACGTTTTACATAGAAGTGCTTGTCTGTCTCCGGGGGAAAATGGGACAGGGCAGTGGCTGGCAGGCTGTGCTGGCAGCTATGGGGTAGGTACCCTCCATGCTGCGCCTGGATGTGGTGCACTGTGTACGTCCATAAGAGGACGGCTACTGTGATCGCTGCACTGTGGCAGCTAGTTGAACCATGCTGGTGTACAGCTCCAACAGAGCAATTCTCTACTGTAGGCAGAGCTCGGGGGAAACAGAAATCCATCTTGCAACAGAGTTGGACCCCATCCATGTTTAAACATTCCTTCCTACTCCTGGGGTGAGAACCGGGCATATGGTGGCAACGTTTTAGATCCGGTCCACATTAGACGTGTCTCCACTAGCAGATTCTGTTGGTAACCGGTGCGGTTGTTGACAATGGCTTGAATGCGAGCTCTGGCGGTGGACACAAGGCTGTTGAGAATAGAACTGTGCTAGGTACAGGCCTACTTAGACCTGTTGCTTGTGATTCGAATGTGAGTTGCTGGACCAGTGGGGACAGGGATTTTTGATTTGCGTGAACTGCGTGCGGAGCTGGCGGCAAAGCAGCAAAACTATTTCACAAAAGCATTTGAAACGTCAAAGCGGTTGCAATTTTTCAGGGTTCCAACTGGCCCCAATTGCAGTCTTTTGGGGAAAAAGTCCATGATGGCAGTTTCTAAAAAGCATTTTCTTACTGAAAACCAGATTGGTGGTTTTTTGGGTTTTTTTGGGTGTGTGTGTGTGTGAAGAGGGTAAACAAAAATATTGGGTAATTTTTGAAAATGCTCTAGATTAAAAATGTCATGTTTCATTTTTTTTTAAAAATGGAAAACAGAGAATATGGACAATGTTCTGGTTTTAGTCTTTGTGAAGGGTCTTGAACCTTTTTGTGTGTGGAAAATGGTGAACGGCTCCCCAGCTGCTGTAGGTGGGTTAGCCTATGCTGTAATCTGGCTACTGTGGCGTAGGTGAAACTGTTAAGCCTTTTTTTCTGTACTGTATCTTTAAATTTCCAAGAGCTCAGCCTGTGTGCAGAGTCCAGCAGCCATGTTGTTCCTGGGGTTGTCGGAGCCTGCCACCGAGGAGATGCACACGCTGTGCTCTCTCTCATAGAGACTTAACTGTGGTTCCTTCTTGTGTTGTTTTTTTAATCTAAAATAAGTCATTTGGGGCTGAAAGTCTCTGTGGAAAAACATCCTAGCTACTGTGACCCTCAAGAGGGAAGGAAAAATCCCTGTGCCCACTAGTCTTGCTTGAACCGTGCAATCTATACCTGTATTTAGGATGCAGAGTCTTGCTCCTTTCAGAATAGGACTCTTAGACCATTGCTAGTACAGTCCTGATTCCAGTGTGGCCAGGGATCTGTTTGTTTGTACCTCCTAAGAGCACGGAGCTTGGCTTGGTCCGTTCTGCGCAGGGATCAGTAACCTGAAACGGCTTTGTCCCTGTTCCGATGGGACTCTTCAGTGTGGCTCCCCCGTTCCCAGCTCAATCCAGCATCGCTGCCCCTGCTAGCGCAGCTCCGTTTCCTGCCATTTAAGCACTTTTTTCTTCCTTCTGCCATTTGTTGGGTAATGAAACCACCCGCCCATTAAGAAGCTTAACGTCCCGAAACCACTCTCTTGGCTTTATAAATTCGCATCGTACTCCAGGCGCCTAATGAAATCCTCTCGGTGCAAATCTCTGCCCTGAAGGGGTCGTTTACCTGGTGTACAAAGGGCCAAGTCATCACCATACGATATTAATTAGGTAACCCAGCCATTATTTAATCTCTTTGTGTCCGTGTCCAAGCAGCAGGCTGGGCGGTTAAGTGTGGAGAACACAGGGCCAGATCTTTGGTGGGCGTAAACTGGCATGACTTCACTGATGGATCTACGCTGATTTACACCAGCTGTGGATCCATCCTATAGGACAGCGTTTCTCAACAACCGGTCCCCGGACTGGCGCTGGTCCCTGAGATCTCCTTGACACAGTTTCGGAAGGCAGCGGGCTGGTCCCTGGTGTCAAAAAGGTTGAGAAACACTGCTATAGGAGATCCACTGCTAAAGCTGGATTTTTACAGAGCACCCAAGTGGTTTAGGAGCACAGGTCCCATTAATGGGTTGATCCAGATTGGTGCAGCTCCCACGGAAGATGAGAGCTGTGGGTGCTCAGTGTCTCTTTGGATCATGCTCTGAATGAGCTTCAAACCTGCCCTCAAGTAGCTCGTGTTTGAGAGTTAACATCTCTGTAACTGGCTCCATCTGCATTGCGACCCCATTTAAAAAGGAAAGGAAAAAATTAGATCTGGGCAAATCTGGGAAGGATTTGGATTTGGGATCCAAGATCAGTTCTGAACATATGGTCTGTTGTATTAATTTAGATGGGCTATATGGGCCCAACGAGTCAAAGGTGTTAACGTGACCGTGAAAACGGTCCAACATTAAACGAGGTTTGGGGTTTGGCATAAAGACATCAGCCTGCTTAGCACCATGGCAAAAACACCATTAAACCTCCCTTTAATAAAAGGTGAAAGATACAGAAACGAAGGCAAAACAGTTAAAGCCTTTTAAATGTCAGGTATTAATTAAATAAAGAGACGAGGTGGGGGAGGAAATATCTTTTTCACCAGCAGAAGTTGGTCCAATAAAACATATTTCCTCCCCCAGCTTGTCTCTCTCGTAGCCTGGCACCAACACTGCTACAATCACACTGCAAACAAGGGGTCAATAAGGCTTTCATGTTAACATCCCTTTTTCCCTTTCCTCTTAGCTGAAGAGACTTTTTACAAGGAAACTCCCGCCCCATCTGACAGTCTCCTTGGTGAATTAAAGATGGTCATGAACTGTCCTTTCGGGGGAAGAGAGAAGACGTTAGTTGAGACAGGCTGGAGCTGTGGTCATTGCTGTTTTTCTCTCTCCTTTTGTGTGCGTTTCTGTTGTGGTGTCTTCTAGGAAATGGATCGGACTTTGACAGCAAAGAGAGAATATGCAGCTTCTGGTTCTGACTTTTACTTGCGGCCTCGTTGCTGGCACATCACAGGCCCAGCACGGGGACTGAACAGCCCCTCTGAGACCGGGCAAACTGGTACCAGCATCGAGCTAAAAGCACTGCCCGATGCTCGATGCTGGTACCAGTTTGCCCGGTCTCTCTTTGTGTCCGTGTCCAAGCAGCAGGCTGGGCGGTTAAGTGTGGAGAACACAGAGCCAGATCTTTGGTGGGTGTTGAGAAACGCTGTCCTATAGGATGGATCCTCAGCTGGTGTAAATCAGCGTAGATCCATCAGTGAAGTCATGCCAGTTTACACCCACCAAAGATCTGGCCCTGTGTTCTCCACACTTAACCGCCCAGCCTGCTGCTTGGACACGGACACAAAGAGAGACCGGGCAAACTGGTACCAGCATCGAGCATCGGGCAGTGCTTTTAGCAGCGTCTCTGGTCACAGGCTTACAGCAGTGTTGGAAAATATACAGCCTTGGCTGGCTAAGCCAGACTCTGATTAGAGAGGAGGAAAAAGGAAGGGGAAAGGAAAGAAGAAATAAAGTAGGGAACATAGGTGCTGACTCTGTGGGTCCTCTGGGGCTGGAGCACCCACGGGGGGAAAAAAAATGGTGGGTGCCCAGCCCCCTATCAGCTCCTCCCTCCAGCCCCCAGTGTTTGCCCCCCGCTGGCAGGCCCAGCTGATCAGCACCTCCCCCTCCCTCCCCCCGCCTACAGCCTGCTGGGATCAGCTGTTTTGTGGTGTGCAGGAGGCTTTGGGAGGGAGGGGGAGGAGCGAGGGCGAGGTGTGTTGGGGAGCGGGGCCTTGGGCAGAGCTGGGGGTGAAGTACCTTCCCCCCCCCCAGCACATTAGAAAGTTGGCGCTTGTGGTAGGGAAGAAAAAGGACATGCGGGGGGTTGGGAGGGAACAACAGTGTCTCACATCCCAGATGGTATTTGGGATTTAGCTGGAGGTGGTGGTGGAAGCTGGGTCCCCCTGGCCTGGCCTGGTCAGGACACATCTCAGGCTCAGGAGGAAGACGGCCCAACGATGTCACAGTGGATCCGGGGGGGCCGGGAGACGGTGGGATGCAGCCAGGATTATAAAGTTTGCTGTGGTGGTTGTTGGCAGACAGCTGCTATTTCTGCCAGTTCCACCCCACCAGCTCTTTTCTTTAAGAACTCGGAAAGGGAGCGGTGGGCAGACTAGGCCGTCCTCTTGTTATTTTGTTCACCAGTTAGGTCTAATTCCCGACACACCAATTTTGGTTCACTGATTGTGTTCTCCAGGCATGATCTTAACACGGTCCTTGACTTCTGTCCAGAGGCCTTTTTGTTTGGACTAATTCAGTCAGTCTGTCTCTCCCTTTTTGCCCGTCCACATTTCTTCTTCTTGTGACACTTTATAAACTTGTATCTGCTTTCCCACAGTTGAGTTCGCCCGTGGGGTAAATCAGTCGGCCCAGTGATTACAACAGGTCTCCTGTGCAGACTTTATATGGCAGATCAGACAATTCGCAAAGCCTAGCGAATGAAAAACCTGTTTAACGTTGGGAGCAATTCAGCTAGAGTTCTCACAACACAAAGCCAAAGGGGGTTATTATGTAGAAAGCCAAGTTATGAGCCATGTATCAAGTGTATGTACCCTTACTGTACGGTATGTAATGTACCATATAATTCAGCCCTTTGTCTGCACAGCTGATGCGGCTGTTACAGTCCCCAATAACCTCTTTCCTCCCCCACGCGGGCGGCTTAATAGAAAGTGCGTTTCTCTTCTAAACGCTGAAGCTGAGATGCTAATAAGTTAACGCTAACGAGCAAAACCCCCTTATACCGAAGGCTTCTGGAGCTCAGAGCAAATAAGGATGCTTTCAAAGCTGACTACAACTGATCTCTGTCTTTTTCAGCATCTCGGTTGGATGCTATAGCACCAGGGTTTGCAGCAATGCCTGCTATCGTGATGGGTGCTCCTTGTGTTTGATCCCGCAGGGCGCTGAGCACCCTTGGCCCCCGTTGATGTCGGTGGGAACGGAGCACAGTCAGCATCTCTGAAAGTCAGGGGTGCTGATGTTCCGATGCCTGGGTTTGCAAAAGCTGGCCATGGTTTGGGGAGCACTCTGGGATTGGCTCAATATGAAAGGTGTTCTTTGAAGAGGATATGTGGCCAGGGGGATAGCGCCGTGGACTGGGAGTCAATAGAGCTGGGTTCTGTTGTGTGACCTTGGGCAAGTCACTTCTCCTATGTGTGCCTTACTTTCTCCATCTGTAAAATGGAGACAGTGAGGATACTGGCTTCTCTCTGTAAAGTGCTTTCAGATCCATGAGTGTAAAGCATCTGATGAAAGCCAAGTGCTGTTAATTGTCACATTTCTATTATAGGGCTGGAGCACTTCACAGAGAACAACCCGAACTGATTATCTGTGGTGTCTAACAAAAGTGTCTCTAGTCTGGATTTAAAAAAAACAACACCCCTCATATGGATTCTGCTTATGTAAAAAGCAGCAGGAACCGATTCCTGGAAGATCAGAGTAGCAAGGACTTCACTGTGTCTTTGGGGGCATATCCGATATCTGGCAGCTGCTGTTCTGAGTGACTGACCTCAGTGGAGAGGTACGTCTACCACATGACAGACTGTGAACTTTACTGCGCATAACCCAGTTGCATGCCAGTTTTGTTCTGGCAGTATCCCCGGGTGATCCTGCAGAGAAGACAATAGCAGGGGAAAGCTGTTGGACCTTTGTCTGTCCTGGGCGAGACTCGTTGGCTGCAAGTATGTTGCTGTAACTCACGGCCCACGAATGGTGCATGGAAGTGACAGATGGGCCTGTGCGGTAGAATTCACATCTGGATTTTGAATGTCAGCCCCAAGTTTGGGTGGGTTTGGAACCCTGGGGGTTGGCTTCAGCCCATTGTCGATACAGGAGCCGGTTACAACGTTCAGCTCAGGATACAGGTGTGGATGGCGAGGGTTGCGAGGCCAGATGTGCTGGCATGTCACATCTCTAATGGAATTGGGAGGAAGGAGGGATTGTGATGGTGTGATTTCCCCACCCCCCCTCATTTGTCTGAATGGAGGTGTAGCGGGGTGGTTACCCCACTCCTGAAATAAGAGGAGTGAGAACAGCTGGGGGAAGCTGACCGAGTAGCTGACCACAGGTGTGGCCAGCTCAGTCAGGGCCCAGCTGGCCCTGATAAGAGGGCTGGGGGCCAGGAGCTGAAGGAGTCTCACTCTAGCCCGGGAGTGGGAAGGGCTAACTGCCTGGGAGCAAGGTACCGGAACTGGAGCAGGGCTGGGGAAGGGCAAAGGGAGCTGGGGAGCTCCAGCCTGGAAACCCTCAGGCTCCAGGCCTTGATGAAGGCCTACAAAAGATACTGGGCCTGCAGAGGGGCAGCCCAGGGATAGGCAAAGGCAGCAGGTCCTAACCCCTTGCCAGTGATGAGTGGCCTTTGCAGAGTGCTGTCTGCTCCAGTGAGCGGGGGCGGGATGATGACTGGCAGTAGCCACTGAAGCAAGGTGGGTGTAGAGGGTTGGGGGTTCCCCTGGGAGGGGAGACCCAGCATGTGGGGGTACCGCAGTGGGCAGAACCCTGAGGTAAAGGGCACCGGCGTCCGGGAGGGACACGGGGCCTGAGGCAGATGAGACACTGACCGGCAGAGGACGCTCTGTAAACTGGAAAAGAGCTAATTCCCAGACGACCAGCAGGAGGTGCCGCACCGGTGAGTCGTCGCTTTGCTACAGGAGGGATAGTGGCTTCAGAGCAGACCCTGCATGAGCCACAGACTTATTAAATATTCTGGACCCCCCCACTCTCCCCCCCCCCCATCTCTCCATGGTGGTTCCAGACAAAAGGCTCTTTCGGATAGACTCCCCCCCCCACCAGTCTCTCTCTCCCAGCTGCACCTTGTCCCCTTACGACCTAGTTAGACTCCATAGTCCGGGATATACCAGCCACCCCTCTGCTCTGGAGCCAAGTCAATCGCTCCTCTCCTCAGGGCTTCATTTGCACCCAACTGGCTTAAAATGACTTAAGTGGCAGATAAAAGCATCCTGGTATCTCAAAGTTGGTGGCGGCACAGCAGTTCCAGCCACGCGCCCCTGCTGCTGTGGTTAATGTGGCGTCAACATCTCCTCTGGAAAGCACATTTGCAGCAGTTTACAACTTGGCTGTAAACTATTATGGCCCCACCCACCCCCTTGGCTTGCTATTCTTGGCATCGCCACAGTCCTCTGGCCAATGGCTAATTTAAATTCTCAGCCGTTCTTCTGCTTCCGTTGTGGAGCCAATGATTCCCCTACGTTTCCCTCGAGGCAGGACATAGTGACTTATGTTTGCAGATACAAACGTTAATAAATCAAGCTTTGCAGCTTGCCCAGAGAGGAAGGTCATGGTTATCTCCACTTCATAGACAGGAAGCAGAGAAGGGGTGTATGTGTGTGTGTGCGTGTTTGTTTAAATCAGATATAGGCTGAGATGAGTTGTGCAGAACTCGAGGTTTTGAAGGATCGATTAATTTTTAACCTGCTGAGTCAGCCTGGCTGTACCATCTGTCTCTTCTCTCTACCCTCTGTGTCTATTCTATGCCGTCCCACTAGGCTTGAAATGTCCTTCCTTGCCCCGGCCCCACCAGGCTCTATAGACTTGTATCTTCTGCAATGTCAGCGAGGAGTAACTGACGCCACCAACAAATCTAGCAACTCAAAATCCATCCTTCGCTGGGCTTCCCACCTTCTCCATTTCACCTTCTGGATTGGAGGTGGTCAGGTCTGCATTTTGTGTTGGGTGCAGCTCCAAGCATGCTGTCAGCCCCTAAGGCATAATAAGCAATAATAACACCGTGACTTGCCAAGCATCACACAGATGGAATGAGTCAGTGGGATCTATATGGAGTAGAACATAAGGAGGGAAATTCCGTCGCATGAAACAGAGGAACATATGGTATGTCCCCACCCTTGCATCAAGATATCGGTGGAAATAATACAGAAGGTATCGCCCCTTATGGAAGTGTCAGAGCTACTTCACTTACGGGAAACTGTTTTGAATCTGGTATAATGCACTTAAAGTGCATCATACCCGATTCAAACCAGATTCCATGTATAGAAGTTACCATAAGTGGTAACACATCATACTAAAGTCCTCTAGAACTTCATAGGGATGACACTAAGATTCTCTATCACGTTACTTTACATATTTTCAAGGCTAGATCCTCAACTTGTATAAATTGATGTCGCTCTGCGGAAGTCAATGTACAGCAGCAGTTGAGGATTTGGTTCATTAAATTTAGTGTCTGTCTGTCCTGTTTATCAAACACCGATCTGAATATTTAGGGAACTTTCTCTCTCTCTTACGTAGGACTTTTTGATCCACCTTCACAGAGCTCCATGGGGATATAATTTTCTATGAAATCCCATAGGATTTTTCTACAACCGATTATTTGTTCATTTAAAAAATCTGGTATTTATTTCCCACTTTCCAAAGCCCTGTTCTTAATGAAGGACACCATCAGATTAGTGAAGCTTAGCCTGGATTTTAAAAATCACTTTTTTTTTTATTCCTTGTGCCTCACTATCTTGAAAGGTCAAGGATGGTTAATTAGTGGCAGTGGACTGCCTTTAATTATGTTGTGCCAGCGGTGTTCTGAATACTGCCACCTCCTCTCCTCTGCCCCCTCCCCATGTGCATTGCAGTGAATCTATCCTATTAATAAGCCATTCATGATGTAATGAGTATTGTGCATCCAGCACCTAGACTGTAAATGAGCTATTTCATTGAATGGGATGCTAGATACTGAGGTAATAATACTCGGCTCTTACGTAGACATTCTCATCAGTTGATCTCAAAGTGCTGTGTAAAGAGAGAACGTTCACTATCCCCATTTTACAGATGGGGAAACTGAGGCACAGAGCAGCAAAGTGACTTCCCTGAGGTCACCCAGCAGGCTACTGGCAGAGCTAGGCTTAGAACCCAGGTCTCCTGGTTCCCAATCTCATGTATCTACTAGGGCCAGGCCACTTGGACTGTTGCATAGAGATGAGACCAATTCTCTGAGTGGTGAACTAGCCAGAAGTTCCCCCATTCTAATGCCATCTCTGACAGTGACTTGCTCTGTAGCCAGGGGCAAGTCATTTAATCTCTCTGCCTCAGTTTCCCAGCTGTAAAATGGGGAAAATCTTGCAGGCTCAGTCCTGAAATCCTTGAACCAGGAAGAACTGCAGAATCCAGCTCTTATCTCCCTGCATGGGCTGTTCCGAGAATTCTTTGTTTTCAATGCCCCGGGAAGATGAAAAGCATGATATAAGTGCCAGATATTATTATTGTTGTTGTTGTTATTAACAGAATTCCTGGTGTTCCAAGGGAGCCCGGATTCTACTGGCCCATATGGGAAGGGAGGATTAACCCCTCTGAATGTCCTTTGCGCCTTGAAGCCACAGCCTCTCTATGTTTGGAGAGAAAAATCTCCTGTCTCCCATGAGGGGAGCCAGGGGAAATGCACAAGGGCACACCAGGGAAAGCATCCCTATTAGACAGCAAACTCCAAAGCCAAACAATGACGCATGCTTGATATTGGAAACAGATCGCCCCTTGGAGAAATCCCAAGTTATGGTGTCAGAAGTATTTGGGTGGGCATGGGGGAGGGGCATAGGAGGGCAAAAAACACCATGTCCTACCATACACAGGACTGGTACTGGTTATGTAACCCACTTCGCTGCTCATTCCTCTCCATCCTAGCTAGAACCGACCCAGCCCCAACCAGTGTATTCTGACTCAGCTCTGTACATACCTTCCCATGACCGTGCGCTCGAACCTAGCCAAATTCAACCCAGTGTGAACCAATGACACCTAATCCGCTGCCTTCCAGTCCCAACCCCAACCCAAACGGATGTTCTCCTCCCCATCACAAGTATATGTGACACTCTGGAATCCAACCCAATGTAACCTCACCCAGATCGCTGGGCAGCCAACGTGACCTCAAACACTCCACCCAAACCAACCTCAACCAGCAGAGTGCAGCTGAACAGAACATAACCACACAGCCCTGGGCAACCCATCCCCTTCCTACCTTGGTGCTGTCCAATCCAGCTAACCCCAGTTGTAGCTTGCAGGGCACCTTTGTGGGGTATCAGGTGAGAATAGAGGGCTGCGGTGATGCCCTCCCAAGGCACAGGCTGATGATTGCTGGAATTCCCCATCTGGGCTAAGAGAAGGTTTGCTGTGTGAGGCAGTATCCCGAGATGTCTCTGCTCCATGATTAATGACAGTGCAAATGGAAGGAGCACCCCCAAAGCAGAGAACGAAACAACCCGGTTTAGCAAATCCCTTTCAGCAGCTCCCCCAGCGGAGCTGCCGGCGTGTGCTGAGCTGATCTTGTTCTTGACGGCGAAACGAAAGAAGGTTTTTCTGCACTTTAGAAACCCCGCTCCCTTGATGCACTGTGTATGTGACTTGTGCTACTAACCATGGCTGCTGCTTACATCGCTATTCAAAGGGCCAGTCAGGAAAAGGGCCTTGGACAAACAATCGTCCGATAGAACCATGCTGAGCTTCCGGGCAATGTTCCCGTCTGGTACGGCAGCCAAGCCCCTTCATCTCTGCGGGGTGGTTTTAATTCCTCTCCTCTCTGAAGAGCAGGGCTTGATCCCAGGTCCATTGAAGTCAACAGGAGTATTGCCACTGGCTTCAGCCAGCTTTGGATCGGGCCCAGTTTGAAGAGGAAGCATCTCCTTGGCACTTTACTATTGGGAACATTTGCTTGTAGCTCGTGCCAGGCTAAATTCTCAGCCCCAGCCCCCCTTATGGACGCAGCCTTTTCTTAGGGCCAAATCCGGAATGGCATTCAGCACTCAAGTTGCAGGTGCTCAGCCCATCTTGGGATTAGGCTCTTCGTTTACAGACATTTCAGGCTGTGGTGTTGTTGCATCCCTGGTGGCTCTTTTAAAATTGACTCTAGATGTCCGGACAGATCCTCAGCTGGGGGTAATTGGCACTGCTCCACTGACCTTGATGGAGCTGCGTCGATTTACAGCTGCTGAGTCCGTTGTCTCTTAGTGCGGGGAGGAAGGGAAGGAATCCTACTCCTGTGGTGGAGGGAGAAGATACTGTCCTGTCGTGTTCTTAACTTTTACCGTTTTTAAATCGGTGGCGTCCCCTCTTACGAGCTGCTAAATAAACCCCCAGAGAAACATTCTCCAAACACCCCGTTTACATTTTGCCTTGTTGCTCTTCCTGAGGGAACACGCATTTACACTGGGGAAAGGCAATGAGGCAAGTCCACAAAGGCATTTGCAGAATGTTTCTCTGAGCACCAGCTGTGGGGCTGATCCGACTGCTGCTAAAATCTACCATCTCGCTGATGGAGCCTGCCAAATGCTTGTCAGTGTTTTTTTTAATTTTTCCTGCTGCACTGTTGTTCTGGGATCAATTCTTCTCCGCCCTTTGTTTTTTAAATGGCCTGAAGATCCTTGCCTCTATCTTTCATCCTACACTGGGATAGACAGATGGTGGTCTCCTCAGCTGACTCTAACGTTCAATGAGTTGGCTAGCAGAAGGCACCCATTGGAAAGACATCACTCTTTCCCCACCAAGCCAGGGAGCTAAACTGCTAAGAAAGTCAATAGAAAAGAAAGAAACCAGTGCAGTGGGAGCTTAGTTTTTTCCTAAGACCCTCATCAGACCCGTAAACTAGATTCCGCTAAGCAGATTTAGGAGAAGGCTCTAATTCAGCCTGGTTTAGGTATGGCATTTATGGCAAGCATTAGGGGAATGACCTTCATGGAATATTTGGTTTAATGAATGTTTTGCGGATTTATTTCTAATTCGAGTGCCCTCATTTTGTGTATGGAGTTTACCTAATGCTATTCTGTGTGTTGTTCAGACACGGATGCTATCGAAATTGGGGAGGAGAGAGACTAATGCAAATGGGCACTAGGTAAAAGCACTGATGATCCATCTGAGGGCTGTCGGGTGGCCAACAGGCGACATCGCTTTTGGGTCCGAGCACAGTTCTCAGGAGACAGGGAGCCCATCACAACCGCCGCTATCCTAGTTAGTATTGATTTGCGTCTCCTGCTTGGCTGGATGTTTGGTGGCCACATTGATTTTCGGTTTCGCCAGGGTGAAAATATAATCTTTGTTTCATGTTCTTCATGCTGAGGGCCAGCCCTTAAGTTGATGTAAACTGGCCTCACCCCAATGACTTCAATGGAGCGATGCTGACTTGCACCATTTTAGGATCTGGCCCCCAAGTACCCGTTCTGCAGGCAGAGTCCATGGGAGTTTTGCACCAAGTTCCATGGCATGATTATAGCCCACATTACAGTGCCTAGACACCCTCGTGATGGGTGTACTAGAAATGCTAAGGGGGTCTCTGCCTGTGGCATACAACAGTTAAGTCTCCTGTGATATTTTGGTCTAGTTCCAGTTGTTGGGTTTAGCGTATGGGTGCTGGGTGGTGCTGCTGGCCTGTGATGTACAGAGGTCAGCTAGATCTGGTGTGGTCTTACAGTCTATGACAGACCACCTCTACGGCATGGCCCCAATGGGGTGAAAGGAGCAGTGGCTCCAAAGCAGTCTTTGAGAAGAGTGGGACCAAGGCAGTGACATTCCCCGTTCTCCAAGGCTCTGGAAGCCCCTCTGCATGAATGCCATATGGTGAGGGTTCTCTGGAGGGGGAGCATGGCCGGGGTAGAGCCGCTTTATGAGGCATCCCCGGGAGTTCGAGTGGGAGTTAATGGGGACCCTGTCCCTATTGATTCGTGCAATCCACTCTCTCTGCCAGCCTCAGGGACAGAGGGTGTGGGCATGGAGGCAGTGCCAGCGTGGTTATTGGGCGCTATGCAGGATGGCGAATAGCAGGTGCCCTGGCTCTTTGCACAGATACCCCATTGTCCAGAGCGTTTCCCTGAGGCCCTCGGACGTGTGCAGTCAGAGGGATGGGCCTCCTGCCCTCTCTGTGGCCCCATAATTCCTGTCCGTGTCCCAGGAACTCTGCAAGCCGCCTCTGCCTCTCCACCATAACTTCCAGGTGTGTTCTGCAGGTGGGCGCGATCATGCACTGAGTGTTTGGGTCAGTGGCAGTAGGTCTCCAGTCTGTTCCCCTGCATCGGGGCAGGGTTTATTTCACTCTCTCTAAACCATCCTCAGTATATGGGGCCTAGGTCAGGCCTGATGGGATCCTTCCACATCCCCCCCAGGCATCTAGCGGCTGAGGAACGTGATCTTCTGCCTGGTATAGAATCATAGACTATCAGGGTTGGAAGGGACCTCAGGAGGTATCTAGTCCCACCCCCTGCTCAAAGCAGGACCAATCCCCAACTAAATCATCCCAGCCAGGGCTTTGTCAAGCCTGACCTTAAAAACCTCTAAGGAAGGAGATTCCACCACCTCCCTAGGGAACCCATTCCAGTGCTTCACCACCCTCCCAGTGAAAAAGTTTTTCCTAATATCCAACCTAAACCTCCCCCACTGCAACTTGAGACCATTACTCCTTGTTCTGTCATCTGCCACCACTGAGAACAGTCTAGATCCATCCTCTTTGGAACCCCCTTTCAGGTAGTTGAAAGCAGCTATCAAATCCCCCCTCATTCTTCTCTTCTGCAGACTAAACAATCCCAGTTCCCTCAGCCTCTCCTCATAACTCATGTGCTCCAGCCCCCTAATCATTTTTGTTGCCCTCCGCTGGACTCTTTCCAATTTTTCCACATCCTTCTTGTAGTGTGGGGCCCAAAACTGGACACAGTACTCCAGGTGAGGCCTCACCAATGTCGAATAGAGGGGAATGATCACATCCCTCGATCTGCTGGCAATGCCCCTCCTTATACAGCCCAAAATGCCATTAGCCTTCTTGGCAACAAGGGCACACCGTCGACTCATATCCAGCTTCTTATCCACTGTAACCCCTAGGTCCTTTTCTGCAGAACTGCTGCCTAGCCACTTGGTCCCTAGTCTGTAACAGTGAATGGGATTCTTCCGTCCTAAGTGCAGGACTCTGCACTTGTCCTTGTTGAACCTCATCAGATTTCTTTTGGCCCAATCCTCTAATTTGTTTAGGTCCCTCTGTATCCTATCCCTACCCTCCAGCATATCTACCACTCCTCCCAGTTTAGTGTCATCTGCAAACTTGCTGAGGGTGCAGTCCACACCATCCTCCAGATCATTGATGCTGCTTTCCCCTCTGGAGAAAGGCTTGTCACTTCCTGTTCTGCCCTTGCCATCGAGTGACGCTAATTGGTCCCTGCCCACTTCAGAATATCCCTGCTTGCGTCTTTGCGGGCTGTTCCTGTGCCTCCTCCGTCATGTTTTCTCTCCGGCAAACATGCCCCGTCTCTTTACCTTCTCCTCTGAGGACTTGCTTCCCAACCCTGGTGCTGCTGCTGTTGCTGGTTGTTCTCCGATTTGTCTGCCTGGCTTCCAGAGCAGAACTCGGCGCTGAGGCCCACGTGGTGCCGAGTGGAGCAGTGTAATTGGCTTTGCTTGTTTTCCACCTGCTACTCCCTCTTACATAACTGCTGTCAGTCTCCTTAATGGCACCCAGCATTGCATTTGCAAGTTGAAACCAGCTGTGCTTCTCCATGTCCTATTCTGTGATGCCATGGCCCTGTCGCTGTCCTCCCCTGCCCCCACTGTGTATTTGCATCTGATTTATTCCTTCCTTCGTGAGCCACTTTCCATTGATCGGTGATGAATCGCATTGCATTCATGCCTCTTCGAGCGCATCAGAGCCATGCGGTGCTGAATAGCCAGTGTTCGGAGCTGAATCCCGATTAGTTTGAAGCTGGAGCTTGGGAGTTTGAGGCCTAGTCAGGCCTAGGGTTTGGGTTACGGGGCACTGAAATTGTGGACGCTGTTCTCCCCAGGGTTTAGCCCCATGTGGCTGAAATCTGGGTCTGATCACTTGTGGGATTTCTGCCGTCTCAGATAGATCTTGGGAGATCCGCTGTCCTGGCGAGCTTCCCGCCAACATGGGTTGCAGCCAGGCTGGATCCGGAAAACAGGTCCCTGCTGGTTTTGGACTTTTGCCCAGTCTCTAAACTAACAGGGCAGGTTTGTGGAGCTGAACCTTGCGCACGTGTGAAGTTCAGAGGGCTTCGGATCTCTTGTTTTAATACCATCTTCCAAAGGCTTTGTCCTCTTCCCCAGCTTCTCACTATGTATGACTTTGGGAGGGGTCTTTTCCACTGCAACCTACAATTCCTTACTGGGAAATAGTGATTAGCATTGGGTCCAGCCTGGGGCTCCTCAGGACTCACGTAACACTGACTAATGAATCCGTTCCGTAGCCATCATAGAGTGGGTCCCCGTGACCTGCATTTCTCTGGTATTCCTGTGAACACCTTGTGGAAGTCGACACTTCCTGGTGGTGTGGGTGGGGGAGTGGAAGAGGGGTGGAATCATGCCCTGCTGCATCTGTTCTGTGAATATTCAGAGGGCTTCTGTGTCTCCAGGGGTATTAAGGCAGCACCTTTGGCCAGCACAAACTGCATTTTGAAAGCTAAAAATGTTCCTCAGCAGATACAACCTGCTCCAGATCCAAGGCATAGTGAGGTCTGGGACCAGTCACTGTACGTGCCCAGATAAACTTCTGTGGTGTGACTCTATACCGGGGTCGGCAACCTTTCAGAAGTGCTGTGCTGAGTCTTCATTTATTCACTCTAATTTAAGGTGTCGCGTGCCAGTCATACATTTTAAGGTTTTTAGAAGGTCTCTTTCTAGAAGTCTATAATATATAACTTAACTATTGCTGTATGTAAAGTAAATAAGATTTTTAAAATGTTTAAGAAGCTTCATTTAAAATTAAAATGCAGAGCCCCCCGGACTGGTGGCCAGGACCCAGGCAGCGTGAGTGCCACTGAAAATCAGCTCGCGTGCCGCAGGTTGCCTACCCCTGCTCTATACTCGGTGTAGGAAGCTGCTAAGCTCTTGTGGGCTGTTGTGATTGAAGTAATGGGACCAGCTCCCCAGCTGGATTAAATTGCCATAGTCCCCCATGGACTTCTCTGCAGCCCTGCTGATTCACACCAGGTCCCTGAGGAGGGCAGCTTTGAAGTGGATCCTGAAGTGGCTGGAGAGCTGGTGAAGCTGTCTGAGTTGGGGGTAAAGCAATTGCCCTTTCGTGTGGAGAAGCCGCATTCGCCACCTCCTGGAAGCTGGTGTGTCTGTGTCAGTATCGCTGCTCTGACTGGCTGTGTTGTTCAGACTGGCCAATTTCTTCCTTTGCTCTAGAAAGGAAATAGTTTTCTCCTGAAGTGGAGCCCTGGGGTTTGCCCTTTGTCAACAGCAGAGTTGGTTTGTTACCAGATGGAGCTGCAGCAAGCCACAAAGCACGGAGACCAATTTTTAGAATCGGGAAATGTATTTAACAGGTTTCTAATAAAGAAATAGCTCATGCAGGCACCACAGCAGCTCAGTAAAGGCTATAATCCTGAGCAGTGTGTTTTGGGGCTAAATGACAATAATTATCCTCTTAGATCAACGTTCTTGGCACTAAAACATCAAAGCAGAAGTTTCCTCTTACCTTAGCTTGCCCCTGGCACAAACACAGACGGAATCTCCTGTGTTTTACAGCAGTAGTTGTGGGGAGTCACTTGCAGGTTTAAACTAATGTAAATGGTGGATTCTCTGTAACTTGAAGTCTTTTAAACCATGATTTAAGGACTTCAGTGACTCAGCCAGAGGTTGTGGGTCTATTACTGGAGTGGGTGGGTGAGGTTCTGTGGCCTGCAATGTGCAGGAGGTCAGACTAGATGATCATGATGGTCCCTTCTGGCCTCAAAGTCTTTGAGTCTAAAAAATAACAACTGAGTTTATTAAAAGAGATGAATTCGCCTGAGTTTAATTGAAACTACACAGCATGAGAGACAAATCTACAGAAGCCCCACCCACCACCAAAGCCCTTCCTGCAGGATAGCAGGTTACATAGCGGGCATAACCAGGACAAACTCTCATTGGCTGATTGCAGCCTAGTAGCAGGATATTGTTTTGAGCAGCTTTCACGGGAGGTAGGGCAACTAGTGCTCACATTTGTGGATTGACCGGAATCACGTCCGTCTCTGCCTCAGTTTCCCCTCGGTAAAAAGGGGGATAACTCTTCGTGTACCTCTGTAAAGACTTTTTGATGCCCAGCTGCAAAGCGCTATGCACGTGCAAAGTATCTGTGCTACTGCCTCTCTCCCGGGCTTGCATATACCATGTAACCTGCTGGTGCGTCCTATGAGCATATCCTGGGGCAAGGAGTAAGAGATGCTGCATTCGTAGAATTCCCCATCTTAAAGTGCTTCAGGGGAAATGGGCAGCGAATCAAAGGCAAGATTTTTGGGGCTTTGTGACCTAAGGGCTTGCGCTATGTGGGTGTTTGAATTATGGTCCCCCCGAAGCAAATTTGGACTTCAGACACAAGTGGGGGGAAAACGTCTGGGGATCTTCTCCCATGGTCATTATGCATCTTAGTAACCACAGTGTAGTTTACTTGGACAGGATCAGGGTGGAATAGCAAGGGGAGCTGCAGGTCAGGACGGTGGCGCATCAGCAGAACTGTGTGTTTTGGAAGCAGCAGGAAGGGGGAGGACTGGAATAGTAGGGTAGGGCTAGAAGTAGAGTTGCCAACCCTCCAGGAGTGGCCTGGAGTCTCCAGGAATTAAAGATGATGTCATGATGAAATCTCCAGGAATCCATCCAACCAAAATTGGCAACCTGAGCTAGAAGTCAGATTGAGATGCACCGTAAGAGGCTCATGAGTGGATCCAGGACTGGAATATGGAGGATAGGGGCAGGTACTGTGGGTCAGGATAGAGGAGCTGTGTACAAGAAGCTTGCCCGCTGCTTCCCAGCTCTCTCTGTCCTTCCCTTGTGTCAACATGAAACTCCTCCAAACCGCAAAGGAATGCATTTCATTTTCACTCCTGCAGTTCCTCTGCTGTTTTTAGGCTTCAGCGTAGAGCAGGCAAAACTCCCCCCTCTGAGTGACCGTGCCGCCTTGTGTGAAACGCCAGCAGAATAAATCAGCCTCCTGAAGAGGGTTCTGTGTTATTACAGCCCGGATCCTTCTGCTTTGCTGCCATCCCAGCTGACTTGGTGACTCAGCACATCTGCTCCAGACCCTCAGTAAAAGCTCACCTTTTATTTATTTATTTAACACGCTGCTCGCTGGGCTGGCCTCCCGAGATGCCCCTCTCCTCCCCCCGGGATGCTCCCGGGGGAGGCAGCAGTCATGCAATCTAATTCAGCCTCTCGCTTGTGCTTCGGCAGGGATGCTTCTGTTTTGCAAGAAGTGCGTGTCAGACCATCAGACGTGGTCTATCGAGGAAGCGGCTAATAATGGCCTTATTTGGTGGTTCGGTTCTCTCTGCAGCGGATTCGTGGGGTGAGAGCCCCGCCTTGTACTGGAAAATATTCCACCTGGCTGGAGGTACCTTTCTTAGTCCTTGCTTCAGGTTCGTTCGATGCCAATAACGGAGATGCGTGTCGGTGTCACTGCTGCTGGGCTAGACTCTGATCTTACTTCCATTGGTGTGTCGCTGGAGTAACGTTAGCGCCATATTCTCAGGTCAGGTAGGGCTTTCTAGGTCAAACCCAACATCGTCTAACCAACAGCCAGCTAGTGAAAATCCGAGAGCGCTGGTGTCATGTTCCCATGGAGACGTACCCCATCATTGTTATGGCAGTGACTCAGGGTGAAAAGTACCGGCTGGTAAATCTCCAGTACCCTCCCCCACTTTCTCCTGCCCCCTACCTTATCAGGTAATAGGCCTGACAGAAAACCCCGAACTGAACAGAATAGCTTGTGGGATCGTAGCTTGGTTGAAGTGAGGGATGGGAAGGAGAGACAGATCCCAAACAATGAGAAGAGAGGTGACCAGCTCTCGAATATACAGGAGTCTCTTGACAATGAATTGGATACATAATGGAATCGGTGCCCGAAAGAAACTCTGAAAGGAAACCTCCCTATAAATGGGGGATCTTCTAATCCTGAGGCAGCTTTTGGGGACTAGCCAGTGTGTAAGGGCTTGGAGAATCCTACAGCCCATCCTACCTGGCCTAGGCATAGAGCTAAATTCACGCTGTCATCAGAACAGATGCAGGCTGCAGCTCCATTAACATCCCAGGTGTCCCTCCCAGCTGTTTCTGCCAGCGGTGAATTCAGCACATAGGAGGGAAATGCAGCCAAAAAAACCCTTCCTCGTTCACTGGGAAAAGGATTTTTAAATAGACACGACTGAAACCATTTGGGGGGCAGCACGTTGACAAATCTCGGGCAGCTGCATCCCAGAGGCGCCGGCTGGGGCACACAGCTTCCTGCTCAGGCATTGTTAGCCTGGGCACAGTGAGATGAAAGTGACTGTGGTCTGGCTGGCGGCTGACTGCCTTGGCTCTTGGTACAGAGTGACACAGGATGGAGATGGGCCGTCCTTGCTGTCTCTCGTTGCTGCCCAAGGGCTAGAGATTTGCAGTCCTCGATCACGGCTTCACGAGCCAGCCCGGGCAAATGGACGCCGCAAGTAAATCAGGTTTGGGACTGGGAGACTTTTTGTGCCTGCCTAGATGCTGTGTAGTTAGCTCTTTATTGGCCTCACAACATTGCGTGGGATGCTGCTGCTGAGGCTGCAAAGTTCCTTTCATAGAGATTTCTCTGCCTCTTCGGTGCGGAAGCTTCTGGTCGATATCCCTCCCCATTCCCCACCCCTCCGTGCAGGCTCTTGTGTTTCGGTTGTTGCTGATCCTCTGCTAACAAAGCAAATCGGACAAAGCAATTTCTCGAACTATTTTGTAAAGGCCTGAAGCTTGGCTTGCATGAAGCTCGGGTCCTGCCCTGGGGGCTGATCCATGACAGGAGAAAATGTAACACCTGGGTCTTGTTGCTGATTGTAATGAAAGGAGCATGGGAATTGTCAACCCAGATCACAGCAGGGGGTTAATCTAGACCCGTGCCTTGTTTCCAGCAGCTTCAGAGGAAGGCGCAAAATAAATAAATAAATTGAAAACCTTGCTGTGGAAATGTCCACTGTGCTTAGGGGAAGTTTCTTCCTAGCCCCTCTCAGTTCATGACCTGAAGCATTAGGGTTTATATTAGAGCTCACGGGAAATTTTCCATCAAAACTGTTTTTCAGTGGAAAACTGGGGTTTTCGGCTCAACAAATTTTTTTTGCAAAAAAAAAGTCTTACTTTCTGCAGAAAATTTGACCTTTAATCAAAAAAACAGCCAAAATGTTCAGTTTTTGGCCCAGCAATTCCAATAGGAAATGCTGCCTGGATGCCTCTTGGGAGTTGTAGTTTTGGTGTCTCGTGCCCCCATTTTCCCCTATGGCTTGGGTCACGCAGTTGGATTACATCTTCCATGATGCACCATGGCAGCACAATTAGAAGGTGGACCATAGTGTATCATGGGAGATGTAGTCTGGCCAAGGAGTCCATTCTGTAGAGAAGCATGGGGGCCTGGGGCACCTGAACTATATCTCCCATAAGGCCTTGGGGTGGGCATTTCTGAATCAAACTTTTGGGGTTTTGGGGAAAAAATTTAGTTTTCAGCTGAAAATTGTCATTAATAAACTGAAGTTTTCAGTAGGCAGGAAAGTATTTGCCATACACCTGTGGTTTATATTCCTTATATATATTTTGATCCTATCTAGTGGGTCTGTGGAGTTTCTCTTCATTTATAAAATGAGCGTTAATGATGTTGAGGATGGACAAATATCTATCTATGTCCTGTATCAGAGGGGTAGCCATGTTAGTCTGGATCTGTAAAAAGCACCAAGACTCTTTGTTGCTATCTATGTCCTGTAGGTCTGAAGTTAAGCTGGACCAGGCAAAACCTGATCCAGGGACTTTTACGATATGGCTAATGGCCAGGGCCGGCTCCAGGTTTCTGCCGCCCCAAGCGGCGAGGCGAGAGAGGAGAAAAAAAAAAAGCCGATCGGCGGCACTTCGGCGGCAGCTCAATCGTGCCGCTCCATTCTTTGGCGAGAGTTTGGCAGCGGGTACTTCACGCCCTCTCTTCCTCTTCGGCGGCAGCTCAAAGAGGAAGAGAGGGCCTGAGGGACCCGACGCCGAATTCCCGCCGAAGACCCGGCCGTGCCGCCCCAATAGCGGACGCAGTGCTGCCCCTTTTATTGGCCGCCCCAATCACCTGCTTCCTTAGCTGGTGCCTGGAGCCGGCCCTGCTAATGACTGTTCCCATCGTTAGCAAGGAGGATATCCAGTGAAGGCCCCCTGTGCCATCTGCACATGGAGGTGCTCTAGTGGCTTGAACATAGAATTGGGAGCTAATAATACCTGAGTTCTGATCCCAGCTCTGCCGCTGACTCGTCCTATGGCCTTGGGCAAGTCACTTTGCCACTTGATGCCTCATTTTCCCCATCTACAAAATGGGGATGAAGAGACTGACTTATCTCACAGGGGGCTTGGGAGGATTATTTCATTAATGTCTGTGAAGTGTGTTGAACAAGTCAAGCACTAGATAAGGGCTAAGCCTGATTATGCAAATGAGGCTCAGCCCTCTGGATCCTGGCAAGATGCCAGTGCAGCCCGCCCTGGTGGGGAAATCTTGGATGCCCCTGAGATGAAAGAATAAAAGAGACTCTGCCATCCCCACAGTGAGATGCCTGTGCTTTACAGGCAATGCTGGCAGTGTACAAGCATGTCTATCCCAGCCGGAAGGAAGAGCAAGGGGAGGGTGGAATTATAACTATTGTCTTCCAGGCTTTTTAAGACCTGCTGTGAATTTTTGGACTCTCTTTGGCTCTGCGGAGCCATGACAGAAACCGGTGTGCATTGGGGAGCACTCATCAAATCCTCAATGAAAAAACCCTGTTTACAGGGGGCCTGCAAATATGTTGCGGGGGAGGGGGGGAATGTTTACCAGGGTTACGTGTGGAATTTGATTCTATTTGGGCTCTGAGCCTGCACCTGTCTCCATGGTATCTGAAGCCAAAAGCAAGGGGTGGTGGCGCATTCAGCGGTGTCCCCTAATAATGACATAGTACGTTGACAGGGCAGTATGGTAGGGAGCTTTTCAAACCTGCCCTCTGTGCTACAGTGCCCATCACAGGGGTGTTGTGAGGCTATAAACACAGTCAAGAGTGTGAGATGATTTGGATAACGGAGGCCATGAGATGGGATTGGGTATGCTGAACTGTGTCATAAGCCCTATACTGCAAACGGCGATTTCCCCTCCAGCTCAAGTGGCAGGGGCCTGGGATTTTGGAGCGGGAGGCTCTTGAGTTTATCCCCCCTGTTGCTCTGAAGTTCGGAGTGACTGCAACATGGAGCTCAGATCTGGCCCAGGTCGGCAGGGCCTGGGAAGTGGCGCTCTCTCCAGACATGTCTGTTTGCTAGGCGCCTGCCCCAGCATCGCAGGGCGCCTGTTCCATGCCGCCGGCGCTGACTGCAGTACCCGCTACGCCCACTAGAGGCTGCTGGCGGGAGCAGGCCCTGTGCAGCCAAGGCCTCGCCCTCCCTGCTCCCAGTAATGGGGCATCAGCTGGGTAAGGCGGCCCCAGTGGGAAAGGGGTGAAGGACGGATCCCTGGAGAGCAGGGAGGGTAGAGGGACCAGAGGGAGCTGGGGCCTGGAACTTGCCTGGGAGGTGTGGAGGGAACGGGCTGGGCCTGGGGCCTGCCTGGGAGGTGGGGGGCAGAAGCCAGAGTCGTTCTGGGAGGCTGCCATGTACCAGGGGAAGGGGGTTAGACATTGGGGAGCAGTGCTGGTGGCAGGGGGAGCAGGCGGTTGCTAGTGAAGGCCAGAGGGGGCCAGGCCTCGTGCCAACGGGTGGGAGAGGGAGGTCTGCGGAGCCGCCTGTTCGGTCGCCGGCACTGCCGACTTCGTCCTTCTGTGGCAGGTCCGCCGAGTCCCCTGCGTTTCACGGGGCCGGGTCTTTCCTAAGGCAGGATCCTGCCGGCTCTGCATGGGGGAGATCCCGTGGCACTTCTTGGGACCATAGGGGTTTGCCCGGCCACCCCACGGTTTGTAGCAAGCTGTGTGCCTCTCCACCCTCCGTCGCTGCGTACCAGTGGTGGTGGGTGAAGTGACTCCTCTCTCGGGATATAAGCCAGTACTTTCCTGCATGGGCAGGAGCTGCTTGTGAGAGAGGGGACAGCCACAACCCTGCCTCAGGGAGGGAGAATCAACTTCATACCATGATCAGGGCTGCCTAGGAGAGGCAGCTGGTTTGCAATGGGCTCTATCAGTGCATCCTGCACCTGGCTGCACCCCCTTATCTAGGCAGCTCACTTTTTGGGGCTCCCTTGTGGAGAAAAAGTTGCAGCCACTTTGCTCTGCTGCAGGGGTCGGCAACCTTTCAGAAGTGGGGTGCCGAGTCTTCATTTATTCACTCTGATTTAAGGTTTCACGTGCCAGTAATACATTTTAACGTTTTTAGAAGGTCTCTTTCTGTAAGTCTATAATATGTAACTAAACTATTGTTGTATGTAAAGTAAATAAGGTTTTTAAAATGTTTAAGAAGCTTCATTTAAAATTAAATTAAAATGCAGAGCCCCCCGGACTGGTGGCCAGGACCCGGGCAGTGTGAGTGCCACTGAAAATCAGCTCCCGTGCCATAGGTTGCCTACCCCTGCTCTACTGCAACTTATCCCCCCAACCTATGGTGGGTTTTCCACCGCGGAACATGTCTCGAAGGGTCTCCACTTAAAAGCGATGCTGTCGAACTGGAGCTGAATCGGTGTAAGACTAAGTTCTTTGTGACCTGGCGTGTGTCTCTGCTATATGTGTGTGCAGTGCTTAATACCCGCCCCTCCCCCCCCCCATATCCCTATTGGGGACACTCTAGGTGCTACCACAATCTGAATAATTAATAATAATCATAGTAATGGATCTGCTTGGCTCTTAAAAGAAATTTAAAAATGAGCTAATTGAATTCCAGTGGGACCCATTGGCTGTGTCCATCCATCTGGGGATGTCAGACGTTCATGATGCCCCCGGGGAGGAGGGAGAGAATCTATTATTCTTGGAAGTTAACAAAATTTACCAAGTTTTTTCCTGATTAATAGCCTCCCCCTCCCCGCTCAGTGTTTGTACCTAGGCTATTCTTCCTTCCCGTCAGCAGGTTTGGGGGGCTTTTAACATTTGTCCTGCCTGCTGCTGCTGTTTAAAGGCATCTTGAAATCTTGTATTTCCAAAAGGAAGGTCATGTCAGGTGACGGGGAAAGCATTAGACATAATTATGCTGTTAATATTAATGGGATCCTTGATGCATCTGCCGCTCAGCCTCCTTCTCCACGATGAATAGCAGCCGTGAATCGAGGCTGCAGCTTGGTTGTACTAGTGCCTCTCCCAGGGCTTATGGGGGGGGGGCGAGGAGGGAAATCTGAATTAGACCTAAAAATACTCTGAAGTCGCATTTATGGAGTTGAGATAATGTATGTTGAGACTGTGGGGGATGAAGGGGACCCAGATTCAGAGCTAATGGGATGATTTACAGGAAGAGACTTGGAGATTCTAGCTCAGGGGTAGGCAACCTATGGCACGCGTGCCGAAGGCGGCACACGAGCTGATTTTCAGCGGCACTCACACTGCCCGGGTCCTGGCCACCGGTCCGGGGGGCTCTGCATTTTAATTTAATTTTAAATGAAGCTTCTTAAACATTTTAAAAATCTTATTTACTTTACATACAACAATAGTTTCGTTATATATTATAGACTTACAGAAAGAGACCTTCTAAAAACGTTAAAATGTATGACTGGCACGCGAAACCTTAAATTAGAGTGAATAAATGAAGACTCGGCACCCCACTTCTGAAAGGTTGCCGACCCCTGGTCTAGACACATGTAGAGGAAGGGCTTGTGAACAGATGAGCCAGTATTAGGGAGCCAGCTTGGTCCCTGGTGTAACTCCAGTGAAGTCAAAGGGCCAGATTCTCAGCTGGTGTGGTGGTGAATGGGCACAGCTCTGTAGCTAGCTCAGAGCCTCAGACTGTCAGTGATGCACATTGTCAGTGCGGAGACGAGATAAATCATGTAAAGAAGGTATTCACTCAGAGATCCGAGACAAAGGGGATTTATTAGGAGGCTTTAAGAGATCATAAGACACCAGTTTCGATGTGAATAGGAAACAAGAATTTATTAAGAGGCCAGATTAAAGGTACTTTGTATTGGAAAGAAAGAGAAATCGATGACTCCATCTGAAGGAAGAAGCCAGAGAGAGAGGAAGCGAGCAATTATAAGGAGAATTACAAAAATCAATGGTGGGAAAGGCACTGAGGGGCTCTTTGGAAGAGTGTGTAAAAAGTCCAAAGGGCAAGAGAGCCACACTCAGTCATTCCCCACCATCCATGCCAGTTTCACACAGCTGCGGCAGAGAGAGCTTTTTGAATCTCGCTACCCTGGGGATTGCAGGCAGCAGTGGCTGGAGGTTTGGCAGGCGCTGTTATTCACAGTGCTGCATTTGCTCAGAGGCGATGCATTCAGAAAGCGAGCAAACACACTTCAGGAAACAAAACAGGCCCATGAAATCCTGGAACGCCTGAGCCAAGGGCCGGCACGAGTGGCCTATGACTTTGTGCGTTCCAGTGTGACCAGAAGCTAGTTCCCACTAGCGGCCTGTTTCTAAAAGCAGGGGGAATGAAGGTAAAAGATATTGATCACTTACGTTTCAAACTTTCTGAGCGCTTTACAAAGTATGTTTACAGCAGTCACTTCAGCTGCTGCTGACATGCAGCCACTTCTGGGGGGGACGGCAGCAGCTGCATAACACACAGTGCTGCTTGGAAAACAATTGTAGTATAGTGTATCTAGCAAAGGGAATTTTAGGTAGGCAAAATACCTGATCTGTAATACCAATAGCATCTCTTGTCCAAGGATCTCAAAGCACTTAGCAAATATTAATCACTTGAGCCCTGCACTGCCCCCGTTGCAGCGCAGATGGAGATGCAGAGGCACTGAGAAGTGAAGTGACTTGACCAGGGGGCACAATGAGGTGTCTCAGTGGCAGAGATGGGACTAGAATCCACAAGTGTTAAATCCCCCGTGCTCCTGCCGCTAGACAACACGTGCTCAGCATAGCCAAGGAAATGGGAGTGATCTGAATGATTCCCAACAGAGCCTCTTCTTTCACGGCACCAAACCAGTGAAATACCTTGTCTCCATAGAATCATAGAATATCAGGGTTGGAAGGGACCTCAGGAGGTCATCCAGTCCAACCCCCTGCTCAAAGCAGGACCAATTCCCAACTAAATCATCCCAGCCAGGGCTTTGTCAAGCCTGACCTTAAAAACCTCTAAGGAAGGAGATTCCATCACCTCCCTAGGGAACCCATTCCAGTGCTTCACCACCCTCCTAGTGAAAAAGTTTTTCCTAATATCCAATCTAAACCTCCCCCACTGCAACTTGAGACCATTACTCCTTGTTCTGTCATCTGGTACCACTGAGAACAGTCTAGATCCATCCTCTTTGGAACCCCCTTTCAGGTAGTTGAAAGCAGCTATCAAATCCCCCCTCATTCTTCTCTTCTGCAGACTAAACAATCCCAGTTCCCTCAGCCTCTCCTCATAACTCATGTGCTCCAGCCCCCTAATCATTTTTGTTGCCCTCCGCTGGACTCTTTCCAATTTTTCCACATCCTTCTTGTAGTGTGGGGCCCAAAACTGGACACAGTACTCCAGGTGAGGCCTCACCAATGTCGAATAGAGGGGAACNCTCAGTACCAATGTGGACACAAGAACAAATAGATATAGACTGGCCATCAGGAAGTTTAGACTTGAAATTAGACAAAGGTTTCTAACCGTCAGAGGAGTGAAGTTCTGGAACAGCCTTCCAAGGGGAGCAGTGGGGGCAAAAGACATATCTGGCTTCAAGACTAAGCTTGATAAGTTTATGGAGGGGATGGTATGATGGGAGAGCCTAATTTTGGCAATTAATTGATCTTTGACTGTTAGCGGTAAATATGCCCAATGGCCTGTGATGGGATGTTAGATGTGGTGGGATCTGAGTTACTACAGAGAATTCTTTCCTGGGTGTCTGGCTGGTGAGTCTTGCCCACATGCTCAGGGTTTAGCTGATCACCATGTTTGGGGTGGGGAAGGAATTTTCCTCCAGGGCAGATTGGCAGAGGCCCTGGGTTTTTTTTGCCTTCCTCTGCAGCATGGGACACGGGTCACTTGCTGGAGGATTCTCTGCACCTGGAAGTCTTTAAACTGTGATTTGAGGACTTCAATAGCTCAGACATAGGTTAGGGATTTGATACAGGAGTGGGTGGGTGAGATTCTGTGGCCTGCGTTGTGCAGGAGGTCAGACTAGAAGATCATAATGGTCCCTTCTGACCTTAAAGTCTATGAGTCTATGAAAATGACTTGCCCTTGGGGCTGTGCCGGGAGAACCTTTGGGAAACTTCAGCTGGTGCGGAGTGCAGCCTGCATGTGGCTCAGGGAGTATTTGATGCTTAGTGTCCGTGGTCTGCACTGACTTCCAAGTGATTTTATCAGATGAAATTTAAGGCATTGGCATTGACCTGTAAATGGTGTAAGTCCTGGCTCTGCAGAGACACCATCTCTCTCCATGAGATCCCTCAACGTTTGCTATCGGGTGCTCAGACTCCTAGAATCCCCTTTTAAATGGTGGTCCAGTGGGGCCTTCCTCTCGGGAAGGGGGCACCGCCCTGGATGTGTTGCCCATCAGAGCACCCTGCAAGGACTGTCTAGCCTCAAAGGCTTTTGTGGAAGGGGTGGGGTAAGTTGGATCCAGGTGGGTGGAGTGGGGAGCATTCTATCCTAGGGCAGGACTGTGTCCTTGAGGCTACTGAACCAGCTGAGTGAGTGTGTGTGTGTGTGTAATAAGGATACCGAGCTCTTCGAGCACTGGGCATTTGATAAATGTAAACGATTTAATGTTGTGGGTTGGCTGCTCCATTGATTGCCTCAAGAATAATTTTGCGGTGCTGGGTGACTGACTGTTAAGTCCTTCCATACATTATCAGCTGGGTTGTGGTATTTCCTGTGGGCTAAGAAACACCCATCAAATAAAGGCACTTTTGACAGTGAAAACTGGCTGTGCCGACATAATAAAATCTTACATTCCCATAACATCTTTCATCCTGAAGGGTTCCCGAAGGAATCAGTCTGGCAGCCTGTGTGGGGTGTTGACGGCTGTTCATTAGTGCACAGCAACAGTTAAGGACAGGAAGTGAAGGATAATACTGTATTCAGCGGAGACTGGAGGGGGAAATTTAAGAAGACAGAACTTCATTCTCCGAATTGGAATCTGATCAGGACACTGAGAGATGCTGTGGGATCAGGACTTCAGCATTCTGTCTTGTGTGCCTGGGATTGTGCCTGGGATCAGTGCCAGTTGGGATGTTGTAGGACAGGGGTTCTCAAACTGGGGGTCGGGACCCCTCAGGGGGTTGCGAGGTCATTACATGGAGGGTCACGAGCTGTCAACCTCCACTCCAAACCCGCTTTGCTTCCAGCATTTATAATGTTACATATATTTAAAAGTGTGTTTAATTTATTAGGGGGGTGGCACTCAGAGGCTTGTGATGTGAAAGGGGTCACCAGTAAAAAAAAGTTTGAGACCCACTGTTCTAGGAGGTGTAGTTTCTTCACTAGAGCAGGGGACTGGGAGACAGGGCTCCTGGGTGCCGCTTCCAGATCTGGCACTGGCTCTTGGTGACCTTCAGCGAATCACTGAGGGGGAGGAGGGATAGCTCAGTGGTTTGAGCATTGGCCTGCTAAACCCAGGGTTGTGAGTTCAATCCTTGAGGGGGCCACTTAGGGATCTGGGGCAAAATTGATCCTGCTAGTGAAGGCAGGGGGCTGGACTCGATGACCCTTCGGGGTCCCTTCCAGCTCTATGAGATAGGTATATCTCCATATATTATTATATTATATTATACTTCTCTCTGTGCCTTACTTTCTCCATCTGTAAAACAGGGATAGTCTTTGTCTAAGACTATCTGACTTACACGGCCCCTGTCACTTTAGTGTCTGATCACCTCACAGTCTTTAATGCGTTTATCCTTCTCCACTCCCCTATGAGGTAGGGCAGAGAGACGGAGTGACTCACCCAGAGTCCCACATGAAGTCTGTGGAAGAGCAGGGACTTGGTCTCCCAGGTAGGCACTCTAACCACTGGCCCATCCTTCCTCTCTTAGTAATACCGACCTTGAGGTGTGTTGTGAGGGTTCATTGTTGTCTGTAAAGCATAGTATCGGGGCGACTCTTTCCTGTGTTGTTTCTTGCCATGTGGATGCTTCTTCACTAGATCTGGACTGAGACCCCCCCAAACTTCCATCGCTTTCCAAACAGCCATCGGATTGTAACATTTGGCTACCACTGATATGGAACAGATTGGGACGGGTGACCTAGAAGACCGAGGTTCCATAGTCCGGTGCCACCTCCTTCCCTCTCTGTGCCCCCCCCCCCCGCCCCAAGCTATCTCATCTCCTGCCCGTGAGGTCTTGTGTGTGAATACATTGGTCTTTGTGTTTTTAAAATTCTCTTTGGTGACACCTACCAAGTTGCTCATGTTCTGCAGAAATGATTGAATGTGTTCTTGTGAAGATGTTGGACATCTTCCTTGGGAATTTGTTCCTTAATTCACTGTAGTGCCAGTATTTGCTTAGGCTGTTCCTGACCTTGCTTTCCTGCATGTGGCTTGTTTAGAGAGACAAAAGGGTGTGTTGAGGCTACTGGGTACCTGTTTTCTCTGCAGAGCAGGCCCTGTGCAATAACAATGGAAACTTCATCACTCAGTGAACAGAGCTGAATGTGAGTGATGACTATCAACCAACTCGAGTACAATGTTTAGACAAAGAGAGAGAGAAATGTTTTGACAGGCAAGCTGCAAAACAGAGGTCAGGCCGGGATGCATTGATACTGCTGTTTGTCTTTCTCTGTGCTAAAATCTATTTTCAGAGGGGGCAGGGAAGAGGGGACTGAGTAATTAAAGTCTACTCTCTTTCTTGTGGTACAGCAGAAGGTCAGAAGACTTAAACGAGCTTGGTTTTGCGGTCTCCTTAGATGGTTCCTTGATTAAATTTTGTGGTCTCTTTAGATGGTTCCTACCTGACCACAATACTCTATGGGACGACCCAGTAGAATCATAGAATCATAGAATATCAGGGTTGGAAGGGACCTCAGGAGGTCATCTAGTCCATCCCCCTGCTCAAAGCAGGACCTAATCCCAACTAAATCATCACCGCCAGGGCCTTGTCAAGCCTGACCTTAAAAACCTCTAAGGAAGGAGACTCCACCACCTCCCTAGGTAACCCATTCCAGTGCTTCACCACCCTCCTAGTGAAAAAGTTTTTCCTAATATCCAATCTAAACCTCCCCCACTGCAACTTGAGACCATTACTCCTTGTTCTGTCATCTGCTACCACTGTGAACAGTCTAGATCCATCCTCTTTGGACCCCCCTTTCAGGTAGTTGAAAGCAGCTATCAAACCCCCCTCATTCTTCTCTTCTGCAGACTAAACAATCCCAGTTCCCTCAGCCTCTCCTCATAAGTCATGTGCTCCAGCCCCCTAATCATCTTTGTTGCCCTCCGCTGGACTCTTTCCAATTTTTCCACATCCGTCTTGTAGTGTGGGGCCCAAAACTGGACACAGTACTCCAGGTGAGGCCTCACCAATGTCGAATAGAGGGGAACGATCACGTCCCTCGCTCTGCTGGCAATGCCCCTACTTATACAGCCCAAAATGCTGTTAGCCTTCTTGGCAACAATGGCACACCGTCGACTCATATCCAGCTTCTCATCCACTGTAACCCCTAGGTCCTTTTCTGCAGAACTGCTGCCTAGCCACTCGGTCCCTAGTCTGTAACAGTGCATGGGATTCTTCCGTCCTAAGTGCAGGACTCTGCACTTGTCCTTGTTGAACCTCATCAGGTTTCTTTTGGCCCAATCCTCCAATTTGTCTAGGTACCGTTTAACTGGCCCTCTGTTCAGGAAATAGCCAATGCTGGCATGGATGATCAATCTGGTGCAGGATCCCTTTGGCACTGATGCATTAGTGAAATTATAATGACTCGCCTCTTTGAGAGACACTTCCATCAGCATGCCATTGGGACCTCTGGATGGTCAAGAATATATTGTAGGGAAGAGTCCTACATTGGCAGGGAGGGTGGAGAGGGGAAGGACTAGATGAACTAATTGGTCCATCCCCTCTGTAATTTCAATGGGTTGTATTCTGTTCCTTCTGTCGCTGATTCTGTAATACATGCTGTTAATAGTAAGGAACCAACCAAACTCCTGACCAGTATGGCTGGACAGCAGATGACTTTTTTTATATGGGTGGGCACCTGTTGGATGAGGCTATCTGATTACACACCAGCATTTTGGTGCTAGGCCCAGTGATCTGGTGCTTCATCTCTTGCCCATCATTTTGTGTAAATAATGATTTACTTAACCCCATGTAATTAGTTGCTTGCTCCGTTTCTGGTTGGGGGCATTTCCTTCTGTGGCATTGGTAATACCTCTGTGGGGAGTGAATTGCTGAATGAAGTCCTCGGCTTTTGCCTTTTCACTGCATGCCATGGAGGTAACGCTCTTTGCTGAGAATACCCACTCAGGTTCTGATTTCCCTTACACTTGTACATCTGCAGTTGCCCCATAGCTGCGTGACTTGCCCTAGAGCAGGGGTCCCCAACGCGGTGCCCGCGGGCGCCATTGCGCCCGCCGGGGGGTCTCAGTGCGCCCGCGTAGCCCTCGGGTTTTTTTTTGTTTTTTTTTTTTTTGCTCTGCCGGCAGCGCTTGGCGCCCGCCGGCAGCGCTCGGGTTTTTTTTTGTTTTGCTCCGCCGGCGCCGGGCGGGTTTTTTTTTTTTTTTTTTTTTTTTTTTTTTGCGCCCGCCGGCAGCGCTCGGGGTTGTTTGGCGCCCACCAGACAAAAAAGGTTGGGGACCACTGCACTAGAAGAATGTGGATCTTTCTTCCTCCTCTAATGGCTGGTCCACGTGAGTGGATAAGAGTCTACTACAGCTAGCAGCTGATGGAGTTACTACTTTAGCTGAAGGGATAGAAGCTCATGCTTTTAGCTTGGAAGGGTTTAGACTCAAACCATGTTGATGACCAAGGTGGGGCTTTGTTGCAGCTGTAGGGGAAGAGAGGAAGGAAATATGGGGCAATGGCACAGGGACAGAGACTGTGTGTGTGTGTAACGCTGAGGGAAAGGAGAGAGCGGAGTAGCTTTGGGGAGGAACCAGAGAAGAATGGGGGAGGAAAAAATGGAGTTAAACCAAGGATGGACGACAGAGGACAAAAAGGGAAAATGCAGAGGAAAGAAAGAAAGAAAGAAATGAGAAGAGGGCCAGGTGATGAGCAGGGGAAAGGCAGAAAAACCAGGCGAGATGCAGCAAGTGCTTTTGTTCACAACGCGAGGTGACGTCAGGTGAGGTGTCATCCGCTGCAAGTAGAGGCAGCTCCAATCAAGGAAGGTTGGGAACCGCTGAGCTCTTCAGAGCAATCTTCTCCGCTGCCACTCATACATTGGCCGGCAGGGGTGGGGCTGGGGAGGGGACCGTCCCCACGAGCGGGATGACAAGCTGAGTGGGTCAGCAAGATGCATGTTGAGAAACGCTGACATCTAGCTGAATTCAGCTGCCTTTGCTGATGCCCACGTGTCACACCTCATGTGTTGTCCCAGGAAACTTAATGAGGAGAGACCAAAGGTCTGGAGATCAGCCCTCTCTCACTGGAGGTCTCTGAGCGCGGTTCTGTTAGTGTTATCTGTATAGCACTCAACGTTTGCGAAGTGCTTTTACTGGCAAGGAAGAACAAGCACTGTTGGTGTTCTACTCATACTGTGTATTTTAGGCTGGATCTTCAATTGGGATTGGGCATTTATATAGCGAAAAAGAACACCCAGAAGGGGGAGAAAACCTCATGCTTCAGGGTTTAAGCTAATCTCTAACTAAGGAGGGATGAGACCTCCGCGGGGGCAAATTATTGCACCTCTGCCTGTCGCAGGGTTTATTGTACTTTCCTCGGAAGCATCTAGGCTGGCCACTGTCTGGGAGAAGACTCTGGGCTAGATGGACAGGGTGGGTTTCATGGCAGCACATCTTCATTGGCATCAGTGGAGTCACGGTCGGTGTAGCTAGCTGAGGATCTGGGCTATGAACTTTAGAGATTGAGTTCTGCTAATTGCACATGCCTTTCTAAGCGAGGAAAATCCCAGCAATCCTACGGAACGGTGTCCTGCTAGTGTGCCTGTAAATTGCCTGCATTGAGGGAATTAATTTATATTTATTTCTACTTATCAAAACCTCCCGTGTGACAGTCCCTTCTTGCCACCCTCGCTAAACACGAGCAATGTTTATGGTTTCACGGAGGTCAGTGGGGTTACTGGCATGAGTAAAATTTACTCCTGTGAGTCAGGATGATAGGACTGGACCCTGATCATGCAGGTGTCTGTAATTTTCTCTTGTAACACATACTGAATTTAATCTGGATCAATTCTCCCCCCTCCCCCCCCCCCCCAATCCACCTCCTAGTCTGCCACCAACTGCATTCTCCGTCTCTCCCAGCTCTAATCCCATTTAACCCCCATCCTCCCCAGGTAAGCCTGGGAGAATACATAACCGTTGCAGGGTGCCCTGGAAGCCAACGAACGTGGACTCCCTCGGACCAAGTGGGAAGTGAGTTCCAGGACCAAAGAACTCTTATACAGTCAGCATCTCTTCTGAGGCCAGGCCAGGACTTGGGGGGGTGGGCGGGAGGGGCTCTGTGTAATGACAGCAGATGGCATGAGCTGTGACAGTCACTTAGGGGCCAGCGAGCCAGGGAGAACCATGAGGACAGCCTGTGTACCAGGAAGAGTGCTTCATTAGCTAGGACTACAAATGCCTCGGCACTTGTCCTCCCCACCCACTTTTCCTGGCTGAAGCGGCTGTAGCTTTTAGCTTTACTACTTCAGCTGATTGCAACGAATCTGCAGCTCATGGAATTCAGGTCCTGGTCAAATCACAGGCGTCCCTGCCAGCCGAAGGGAGATTGCTTTGTGAGTGACCTCCGGTGCAACCTTCCGTGCCTCACAATGTAAGAGGATCTCAGGTCGCATTGTTGCCACAGTCAGAATCTGCCTTGTGTACAACTGTGAGACGTTTTCCGCCAGAGTTCTGTGGCAGCAGCTGATCAAAGCGACTCAAAAACATGTTCTTTAAAGACAAGCGTTCTTTATTCACCCAGAGGTACATAGCAAGCAGCGGAAAGGGATTGACCAACAAAAGGCCTGTCCGTCTGGGTCTTCCCAAAACTTTAGTCTTTCTTTGCAAGTGTTGGGTAAGTTCCACTCAGCCCAGACACCTGACTCGTGGCCTTGGAGAGACAGACTGCCCCAGCCATGTTCTCCCAGCGTGTCTCTGGCAGAGACTCCTCTCCAGCTGTTGCTGCCCACTGCTCCCTACCCCCCAACTCCTCTCTAGGCCAGGGTCTTTAATGGTATAGTGCCCCTTTGATCCTAAGCTTGGGCCTGGGGAAAATTTAACCTGCTAGCCTGTTTGGAGGCAGGCAGGTGGGCATCCCAATGAATGGATCCCCCATCGTTCCCTTAAAGACCCTGGGTATTCTCTCTCACTGTACATCTGTCATTGTTTCGTTACCTGCTTGTTTTTCCCCCAGTGGCCTTCTTTGATTTAACTCCATGCAGGCAGGCAGGCAGGATCATATCCAGTAGGTAAACTGCAGCGTTTCCCTCGTCTTTTCAGTCATGACATTTTGCGGTGGCGTTAACCTTCGTGATTCATCCCTTCGCAGGCACTTGTGGCCCCGAGCAGTCGCTGAGTAATGCTCTGAGTGGTGGTTGGTTTTTTGTTAGCGGGGGTACGAGTTTTCTGTCAGACATGCCTCTCCCTGGAATCTTCTCCTCTGATCCGAGCACATCGTTGGCTCTCGACGAAGGATATATAGTGAGGAGGACCACGGCCCTGCTGCATTGCTGAATAGCTTTTCCTTTCTTTTCCAGGTGTGTGCGGCTGCTGTGGCGCCTTGCGTCCCCGTTACAAGAGGCTAGTTGACAATATCTTTCCGGAGGATCCAGAGGTAAATGAGCTTCCTGTTTTACTTCAAGCACAATAACTTCACAGCCCCCTGCTGGCTGGAAACAGTCCCAGAGTTTTCACGTTTCTCCTGTGTGCGGGATTGCAGGAACTCACTGTCATTCAGTGGTATTCACCTGCACGCCAGGAAATGCCGTCGTAGAAGAGGTGACCTTTTAAGGCTCTTCTGGGTCGTACACGGAGGGTTTCATTTTCTGTAATATGCCCTTAATTTTTGTTAGAAGCATTTTCTGTTGGTACCAAAAGTCCACGCCCCTACCACCTGAGCTATAATGGCCTCTCTGTGTTTGTCTAGACTAGGGTTTAACTAGATTTGCCGTCAGCTCAAGGTGATGACCACAGCTGTAAATGCTAGTCTAAGCACTCCCCAAATATTTGTTTCAAGACACAGGTGTGTGTGGTTTACCCCAGGCTGAGTCCTGCCACAAACATTAGAGGAGTGTTTAGCCTAGTGTTTATGATCACGGTCTTTAACTTGAGTTAATTGCAATCATTCGCACGTCCGTAGCACCATTTGTCCCCTAATTTGGAAGTACTGGCTGCTAGTGACTTGTCTCAAAGTGGCAAAGCCGTGAATAGAAGGAACCTAGGACTCCTGGCTCCCAGGACTGTCCTAAACAATAGACACCAGAGCCGGGAAGACACATCACTGCCAAGTTAAAAAAGCATCCCACATTGGTTGCTTATTTCCCACATTATGACATAAAGTCTTTGTTTGACATCTGTTCCTCCTTGTGTTTAGCTGTGACACTCTGAGTATGTTTCCCAGACTTGGAGAAGAGCCCGGTGTAAGCTCCAAAGCTTGTCTCTCTCATCCACAAAAGTTGGTAAAAGATATTACCTCCCCGACCTTGTTTCTTTGACATCTACATCATTCAGTGGCTGATGTTACAGGTGGATGGGTGAGGACATAAACAGAGAAGCAGGAGTGGCAGAAGCGTCTCCAGATTCAAGACTCTTGTTTTCATGCTGAAGTCCTTGGCAGTACAGAATAAGGGAGGAGGAATGTTGAAAACATCTCACATGGGAACAGAATGATTTCTAAAGAAAACTGTTTTTCAAAGCTTTCCATGACACATAAGCAGCTTTCTGGGATAATTACCTGCCCACTCAGTGAAAGTGTCAATCCCCCCAGCTCTCTTTGAAGATGCTGTCATCGTCCCGCTAAGAGATGTTTTTTTTATCACAACAACTTCGTGCCCTGGTAGAATGAAGAACTAACTGGAACAGCTCCTTTAATATGTTACAGTATCATTTTGTCTGGAGGAACAGATGAAATTTTCTTTTCCCTAAAGAGATGTTCTGCTGTTGATGTCTATAAAATAGATGTATAATAAATGCCATGGATGGATGGGAGAACAAGATGCAAGCTAGCAGCATCCCTGGGTAACTAATTGTGACCACATGCATGCGAATACCACCAGACGCGAGTAGGAATTGAACCTAGGATGCGTGGCTGGTGGTCTCGTAATAGGATGGCGACAGCATCTTCAAAGAGAGCTGGGAGATTGACACTCATGCTGAAAAGGCAGGTAATTATCCCAGGCTGCTTATGCAACCCCAGCAGGTGTAAACTACACAAGGTACAAGGCAGAATCAGGCCTCGTATCTTCCACCTTTGTTGCTGAAGATCACTTGGTTCTAAAGATCCTCTTCGGAAGAAGGTGAAGTGGTGAGACCTTGCATTTCTACAGTATCTCCCACCTGAGCAGCTCCAAGTGCCCAACATACAGCACCTGAATATGTGACCTGAGCTCAGCACTGAGTAGCTGACATCCATGCAAAACGTGTGTAGTTTGCCGCAGCTCGAGATAAAGCTTGGGGGCAAAAGGGGCAACAGCGGAGGTGAGCTCTAACAGACGGGCTGCGTTTCTTTAAATAGAGTGAAGTGAAGTGAATGCTGATGCAAGCCGGCGGGTTGTCAGCCCCCAGAGGCAGAGGTCTCTGTTGATTCCCAGCCCAGGTTTCACAGCCACCAGTTCCTCACCAGTGTGCTTCAGGCATGACCCTGAACTATGCAGCTAGTTCAGCCTTCGTCTAGTCAGTCCTTTGACTCTGGACTGAGGCTGCCAGCTTGTGCTGCTGTGAAGTGCGTGCTGGGAACCGCAGTGACTCCTCCACTCATTTCACGTAGGCCGCTGGACAGCAGATACCTCAGTGCTAACGGATACTGACAGCTGACTGTAGGGTTTCTGGCACCTTCCTCTGAATCATCAAGGATCTGGCCAGCGTCCGAGATATGAGACGCTAATTGACTAATTAGATCATTGGTCTGACCCAGTGTGGCAGTTCGTGTGACTTCCAGTGCTCTCGATTTCAACCTGGAGGCCGAAAGCTCCATAGCCCCTTCCCTGTGCCGTTCCTTGGGAATTGCCTTTTAAAATGCAAAGGAGATCAAACCCCGTGTCGGTCTGTTTTCCAGGATGGGCTGGTAAAAACCAACATGGAGAAGCTGACCTTCTACGCCCTGTCTGCGCCGGAGAAGCTGGACCGCATCGGCGCGTACCTTTCGGAGAGGCTGATCCGAGATGTGGGCAGGCACCGATATGGGTAAGGGGCAGCATGACACTGATTCACAGCGATAATTACGCCGTGTGCATAAAGAGTGAGTGCCCAAAACATACGGGAGAAGGTCCAGGCAAAGATTGAATGAAGCTAATGGGATGAATCGGCGCACTGAGCACTGAAATAGACATTCCTGGGGGACACTCAAACTACTATGTTCTCTGTTGCCTGGGCAGCGCTACACACACATCAGGTTACACCTAGACGATGGCATCTTGTCACCTGTAAACCTACATGTGGTGCGAGACCGGGAATCGCACTACTGTGCATAGGCACCAACTTTCCCCAGCGCCGGGGGGAGCTTGCGCCCCCCCCGCCCGCCCCGACTCCACCCTTTCCCCGCCCCTGCCCCGCCTGCATCTCAGCCCCTTCCCCGAAGTTGCCGCCCCAACTCCGCCCCCTCCCTGCCCCTATTGAACCCCTTCCCCAAATCCCTGCCCCGGCCGCGCCTCTTCCCCGAGCGCGCTGCGTTCCCCCTCCTCCCTCCCAGCCGTGCGCAAGCGCTGGGAGCTGGGGGAAAAAACGGGCACGCAGCGCGCTCAGGGGAGGAGGCAGAGGTGAGCTGGGGCGGGGAGCTGCCAGTCGGTGCTGAGTGTGACGTTGTGCAGTCTATATGATTTTGTAAAAACATGATAGTAAGTCAATATAATGTAACTGGAATATGCTTCATGCAAAAGGTATCATCACAAAGCTTATAATCTACTGAGAGTGATCATCCTATTGGTATAAATGTACCACTCTTGTATCTAAAACTAGAAATATAAAATATAACTCTGAGGGCCTATTGTAATTATGCAAAGTGTGGGCCATTAATGGTGGTTTGGAATCTTGATGACTCCCATTAACCAGAGCCATTGTCTGCAGATGGCTGTATTTACCTGTGAGTCTTCCTGTATATGTGTGTGCTGGCAAGTGAGTAATGAAGCCTTGCAGTGACATGTGATCATGTCACCTGAACTGGAATCCATCTTTAACCTGGTGCTTTTCCAGTGAGGGGTGGGGGAACCCAGAGGGACAAAGGATTCCCGCCTTATGCAAAAGATATATAAAGGGGTGGAAGAGAACAGAGAGGGAGAGGAGCCATCATGAAGAATCCCCTAGCTATCACCTGAGCTGGAACAAGAGCTGTACCAGGGGAAAGAATTGTGCCCAGGCCTGGAAGGTGTCCAGTCTGAGAAAAAACTTACTGAAGCATCTCTGAGGGTGAGATTATCTGTATTCAGTTTGATTAGACATAGATTTGCGCATTTTATTTTATTTTGCTGGGTAACTTACTTTGTTCTGTCTGTTACTACTTGGAATCACTTAAATCCTACTTTCTGTATTTAATAAAATCACTTTCTACTTATTAATTAACTCAGAGTATGTATTAATACCTGGGGGAGCAAACAACTGTGCATATCTCTCTATCAGTGTTATAGAGGGCGAACAATTTATGAGTTTACCCTGTATAAGCTTTATACGGGGTAAAACGGATTTATTTGGGTTTAGACCCCATTGGGAATTGGGCATCTGAGTGCTAAGGACAAGCACACTTCTGTGAGCTGTTTTCAGGTAAACCTGCAGCTTTGGAACAGGTAATTCAGACCCTGGGTCTGTGTTGGAGCAGACGGGTGTGTCTGGCTTCAGCAAGACAGGGAGCTGGAACCACTGAGCTGGCAGGGAGAACAGGAACAGAGGTAGCCTTTGCACATCAGTCTGGCAGCTCCCAAGGGGGTTTCTGTGATCCAACCCGTCACACTGAGCACCCACCAATTTTTCCCCGTGGGTGCTCCAGCCCTGGAGCACCCGTGGAGTCGGCGCCTATGCCACTGTGCCGTTCTCCTCTGCACCTATGTACGCATGGAGCTGCACCAAGCTCAAAGTACCCATTCATTCATGCGTGTGGATGTCCAAAGCACCTCTCCCTGGAGTAGCTAGAAGCTGTAAGAGGCTTGCAACAGCTACTGCTTATCCAAAGTCATCCATAGCAGTGAGGGGCAGGACTGCAAAACACATCTGATTCCTGCCCACCATTGCTAGAGCACTGTGCTTGGACAGGCTCGAGGATTTTGTGGGTTGGGTGATTTGATGCTGGGTTACACCGCAGGCTCTTAACGGATTCATTTTACAGACCAAGTGTCTGAGCCTTTAGAACCTTCCCCGCCTCATCTCGTGCTGCAGGAGCGGAGCCCTGCTGGCTTGTTGCTTTTAGCCCCGGTGACCTGTTTCTATCAGTTACTTGTTCCAAGACTCTGCTCAGGGAAAAGGGGTACAAGTAACCTTTTTTTAAATTTTTAAAATGAAAACTGAGTCTCCTCATTTCTGGTTTGTCCTGAATCACGGGCACTTGTGGCCTTCCTAGGGTCCAAGGTCGGAAGGGCCCGTTGTGATCATCCAGTCTGCTCTCCTGAGTAACACAAGCCAGAGAACTTCCCTGAATTAATCCCTGTTTGAATTATGTTTTAGAAAAACATGCAATCCTGGTTTTAAAAAAAATGCCAGTGATGGAGAATCCCCCAGTTGTTGCAATGGTTAATTACCCTCACTGTTAAAAATGCGCACCTTATTTCTAGTCTGAAGCTTCAACTTCCAGCCATTAGATCTTGTTATGCCTCTTAAAGAACCCTCTATTATCAAATTTCTGTTCCCCATGTATGTACTTCTAGACTTAACCTTCTCTTTGTTAAGCTAAATAGATAGACTCAAGGGGTTCAATCACTTTAAGGCATTACTTAAGGCTATGGTGCAAGGAGCTCCTGGCCCTCAGAGACCATGTACGGACTTTGGAGGCCAGGGTGGCGGAACTGGAGGAGCTAAGAGAGGCAGAGAGGTATGCTGATGAGGCTTTCCGGGACACTGTCGAATTGTCCCACCTCGGGTCAGACAGCCCCTGCACTGTTGAGGAGGATGAAAGGCTAAGGGAAGCAGAGCAGTCAACGGGAGCAGAGGGAAACCTTCCCATAGTTGGGACCCTCCTTCCAGACGGTGCTGGGGTTGCCCCTCGCACTGAGGTTACCTCTCCGGGGGAGGGAACTCCAGTCACTAGGAAAAGGCAGGTGTCAGTAATGGGAGATTCAATCATTAGAAATGTAGATAGCTGGGTTTGTGATGACCGGGGGAACCGTATGGTGACTTGCCTGTCTGGTGCAAAGGTTGCGGATCTCTCGAGGCATCTAGACAGACTTATGTGTAGTGCTGGGGAGGAGCCGGTGGTCGTGGTACATGTAGGTACCAATGACATAGGGAAGGGTAGGAGAGATGTCCTGGAGGCCAAATTTAGGCTGCTAGGGAAGAGACTGAAATCCAGGACCAATATGGTGGCATTTTCAGAAATGCTCCCAGTTCCACACGCAGGGCCAGGGAGGCAAGAGTCTCAATGCGTGGATGAGACGATGGTGTAGAGAGGAGGGGTTTACATTCATTAGGAACTGGGGAAACTTTTGGGATGGGGGGAGCCTATACAGGAGAGATGGGCTCCACCTAAACCAAGGTGGAACCAGACTGCTGGCACTAAACATTAAAAAGGTTGTAGAGCAGTTTTTAAACTAGGAGATGGGGGAAAGCCGACTGCTGCAGAGGAGCATGTGGATCAGACAGAGCCTTCTCTTAGGGGAGAGTCTAATGGTAGAGATTCTCCAGGTTATAGTCAGGAGCAGAGGATGGAAGAGGATATAGTAAGGGCCAGATCAGATGATAAACATTCACATAAAAAAGAATGACACATCAGAAAAGGGCAGACAAATAAACTGTGACAAGTTTTTAAAGTGCTTCTACACAAATGCTAGAAGTCTAAATAATAAGATGGGTGAACTATAGTGCCTTGTGATAAAGGAGGATATTGATATAATAGGCATCACAGAAACCTGGTGGACTGAGAGCAATCAATGGGACACAATCATTCCGGGGTACAAAATATATCAGAAGGACAGAACAGGTCGTGCGGGGGGGCGGGAGTGGCACTATATGTGAAAGAAAATGTAGAATCAAATGAAGTAAAAATCTTAAGTGAATCCACATGTTCCATAGAATCTCTATGGATAGAAATTTCATGCTCTAATAAGAATATAACATTAGGGATCTATTATCGACCACCTGACCAGGACAGTGATAGTGATGATGAAATGCTAAGGGAAATTAGAGAGGCTATCAAAATTAAGAACTCAATAATAGTGGGGGATTTCAATTATCCCCATATTGACTGGGAACATTTCACTTCAGGACGAAATGCAGAGATAAAATTTCTCGATACTTTAAATGACTGCTTCATGGAGCAGCTGGTACGGGAACCCACAAGGGGAGAGGCAACTCT